>JAPKLW010000643.1:7419-30701 GCA_026898455.1 Plectranthus barbatus | reverse complement strand
GTTGACTGTTGCTTTGACTTGCCATGGTGGAGAGCCAACACAGCGCGCTTGTATATCCTCATCTTGGGTAACAGCAGTTCGTGTAGTACCGCCTGAGACTGAACTTAGGTAACCATATCCGAGTAATAGGATGGGGACATTCCCTGAGGAGCTCAATGACATTCATCGTGCCAAAGTCCTGCAGGCTGATTAAGTTCAGTCACGAGTGATAAGGTTTGAGTGGTACTACTCAGGAATAATAAGATATTAATTAATTGTAGTTAGAGCTTGTCAGAGGCTCCGATTAATTAATGGATGTCCGGTAACCTTAAATATGGGGATTCTCAATTAATGCAGCTCGTTCTCACAACGTGGTAATAAAGGGGTAGGTCAGTATTAATTATGTGGTGAAAAAGAATTAATATTAATTAATTAATTGTGTCCTAGGTTGTGGACATGGGAATTAATTAATTTATAGGCCCACTTTATTATTTGCATTAGGTCCCAGGACTGGCCTAATTAAATATGCTGAATTGAGCCCAAAATGGCCCATTAGGGTTTCCAACCCTAGGTCTATAAATAGACAGCTTTCTCTCATAAGTTGTAACACAATTGAAACACACTAAACCCTAGAGAGAGAGGAGGCGCCGATTTTGGTGAACAAGGAGGAGAATTTCGATTCTGGTCCTTCTCAGAATACAGATCTGCGGAATCCTCACCAGTAGCAGATTTGATCAGCATTAGGACACAGCCCTGAAGATCTGATCTGGAGAACAGATTTCTCTTCTCTTCTCTCTTTGATTTTTGATTTTAATCTAGAAATTAGGGTTCTAATTTCTGTTTCCGCATATTAAATCGGATCGCGTGATTGAATTGAGATTTGGAATTCAATCGCGAAAGATTGGTTCAGACTCGATGGAGTTACGGTAAACCCTAAATCCATAATTCTTCGTATTAAATTCATAGGAGCATGCTAGGGTTTTGAGTATTTAATTATGAGCAATATCCATAGATCGATCCGGTTCAGTTTGGTTTTGGTGATTCGGTTCACGGTTAAACCCTACAATTGGTATCAATGCGAGGTTTCTGATTTATGGCTCTGTTGTTCATAATTAAATTCGATATGCATGTATGAATTTATTGTTTATTGTGGATGTTGGTTTTTGTTCCTCGTGGCAACCCGTTGATTCAGCCCGCGGTGGTTTATCCGTATAGGGCTGAATTATTTTTTAAAATCACGAGAAAATTCGTGATTAGTGTAGATCTGAAAATTGTAACAGAATAGTTGTTCTGTAATTTTCAAATTTAATTTGGATGGGTCGAGGACGAAGAATGAAGACGGAGCCGACGGAGGGCCGGGCACGGCGGACAGCGGCGCGGGGTGCGGGGCGCGGGCGCACGCGAGCAGCGCGCGGCTTGCATGCGCGAGCAGCAGTGGCCCAGCACGGGGCGCGCGCGTGCTGATGCGCGCGGCGTGCTGGGCGCGGGCGAGGCTGGCCGGCGGCGGCGGCGGTCGGCGGCGGCTCCGGTCGTCGTCAGCTGCTGCTGTCCCGTCGCGGTGGCTCGTGTTTTGGTGGTTTGTGCAATCCTGTGTAAACCCTAGGTTTGCATTAGGGTTAGGGTAAATCATCAGATCACAAAGGCCTAAAAATCCAAAAGATTTGGTGTATCAAGATTTGAAGGCCGTTGAAGATTTGAGAAGATTTGAATTTATCAGTTTAAAACTCAGTTTTAGTTAGGTCAGCAGATTAGTTATCAGTTTTACAGTTCAAACAGTTAGACAGTTTACACGCTTCAATAGTTACATAGTAAGTATTGGAGGTTTCACAGCGAATCTCCTTAGACTCCGTAGCTATGAATGCAATGAGCTCAATAATTGAACTACGGGGGCTATGTCTTCTCTCTTGAAGGCGCTTGAACTGTGAGAGACAATGAATGTGTTGGAGATTCAAGTTAGCGTGTATAATCAGATGTGCAGAGTGGCAAAGGTTTTTAAGTCTCTGTGGTTCCTGCTATTTATAAGTGAAACACTTGAAACTAGCCGGTAGAGACATTGGAGATGATGTACAATCATAATTCATGCTCTTCTGAAAAGTTGCTTGTCTTTCTGCTTTATCTGCTACAATCGTACTGCTTTTGAGAGCAGTTGTACTTGTGTGTCAGACGTCGAACGTTGTATGCCAGTTGCAGCTTAGTATAAGTCTGATCCTTTATCATTGACTTCTTGGTGATCCCTTGCGACTTTGTTCGATATCTTTTCATGTACGCATTCCAGTATGCGAAACTGTCTTGTTCGTGAAACTATTAGTTCATCTTGACAGTTTCCGTGTGACAATTGTGTCCACAATTTTCGCGACCTTGCTCTGCTCGTCTTCATCTTCTTGGTCAAAATAGTTTTTGCCTGGATGGTCTCTCCTCCAAAACTGTTCCACAGTTTTGTTGACTTCCTTCTTCCTAGACTATTACAACTCGAATATCCTATACAAGAATTACATGAGGTAATAACTCTAAGTCCTAGACTTTGATATGAAGTTTTGACACATCGAAACATCAAATTAAGGTAGGATTTCTTCATCAATACCTAACAGTTTCTTAGAAGCATCTGATGATATAATGCAGTTGCTGCTTCTCTGTTCTTTTAAGATGACTTGGCCTAAATTTTTGCACTAATTAATAATTTCATGTGTCTAAGGATTCCTGACATGGTATGAAATTAAAGGATTGAGGCTTAAAACCTGCAGTCTAGTTGAGGGTGACATCGTAAATGTCTACGAAGTAGCTTGCAGTGCGAACATTTGGGCAATTAGTGGAAAACATTTGTATTTGATTTATCAAGAGGTTTTTGATGCATTTGTTTTCGAATGTTCTGCATGTTTGTTCTTATTTAAGTTTTTTATTTGTTTGAGATATGTTTATGTCTGCTGTTGATCATATGCTTGCTCTCAATCCCTTAACTGGTCCAAACTTCTCTGGATGGAGTTTTTGCATCAAGCACATTCTATATCTAAAAAATCAAGCATATGTTCTTTACATGGATCCACTTGTGCGTGGCTATGATGAAGTTTATGAACTTGAGCTTGAGTTTTATGATAGATGGGAGCAAGCCGACGATTTCTCCTATTGGCTTATCACGACTAGTTTATCTTGAGACTTAAAGTACAAGTATGAAAAATTCAATAGCGCTGGAGAAACCTGGAAGGATCTTTTGACGGATTTTGGCGATGTGGAACGGACTATCAACTATAGACTTATATGCGATCTTGTATGCAAGAAAATTATTGAGGAATGTTCGGTGACAACGCGTGTGATGTCTATGATAGATCTCATGAGACGGTTCACGATGCAGGGAGTTAATATCAGTGCTCAAGGCAAGATTGATATCATCTTGAATTCTCTTACTGAATCACACCATGATTTTATGGAGATTGCTGCCGCAAAGGGAGAGTATGCTCAACATGAGTTTCTTGAGGATCTTGTAGTGGAGCAATCTACTTTGCTTGCACGGAAGCCTGCTCTGAATCTTTCCAGTACCAGTTCGACCACCTGTAAGGTAGGACATGATGGTGCTAGAAGTAAGTTTGAGAAAGCAGACAGTGATAGCAAGTCAAGGAGGAAGAAGAAAGTGAAGATCACTCCAAAGAAAGACAAGTGTGCTGGTTGTTGGAAGGTGACTTGTCTGAATGCTAAAGGACAAGGTACATCATTTACATTTGTAACGGAAATGTTAGGCATTTTCATTCATGGATAGTGGATACTTGAGCTACTAATCATATTTGTTATACTTCGCAGGGGTTCACACCGAGGAAGGTGCTGAAGAATGACGAGGTTACCATCTCAATGGGGAATGCAGCGCGAGTGAGTGCAACAGCCATTGGAGATTTCACCTTGTACTTTGATGATTATAGTTTGACTTTGAGAGATGTTTTATATGTGCCAATTTTCGGCGGAACCTTATTTCAGTTTCCAAAGTTTTTATTGATGGATATTCAGTTATTTTTTATAGTGGAGTTTCTATCATTGGTAATAATGTTGTTATCTGTCGTGGAATGCTGAATATCTCTCTTTATGTCATTAATAGTCTTCCACAAATGTTGCTTGTAATTCAACTGATATTGATAATACTTGAAATAGAAAGTTTACTTCTTTTGATGAGGATCTTACATATCTCTGGCATTTAAGACTGGGCCACATCAACTTTAAGCGTATTCAGTGACTTGCAGATGATGGTACATTGGACTTAGTCTGGCTTGTACCTTATCAAATCTGTGAATCCTGCATCGAGGGAAAGATGTCTTCTAGGCCTTTTAAGGCTAGTCAGTGTCGAGCAGAAGATGTGTTGAAGTTGATCCATTCTGACTTATGTGGGCCCATGTCCACACAGGCTCGTGGAGGGTATGAGTACTTCTTCACTTTCATTGACAACTACTTGAGATATAGATACGTTTGCCTGCTTCGCTGTAAGTTTGAATGCTTTGAGAAATTCAAAGAATTCAAGGTCGAGGTAGAAAAGAAGGTCGAGAAAACTATCAAGTCATTGCAATCTGATTGTGGTGGCAAATATCTCAGGAACGAGTTCCTACAATATTTGTGAGATAATGGAATTACGTCACAGTGGATTGCACCCGGTACTCCCTAGCAAAATGGTGTAGATGAAAGAAGAAATATAACTCTTTAGAAATGGTAAGATCAAAGATGAGTAATACAAGCTTACCTATTTGGTTTTGGGGATACGCATTGGAAATAGTGGCTTATATCTTAAACCTTGTGCCTTCTAAATCTGTTCCTAAGACACCCTGTGAACTCTTTCTTCGACGCAAACCCAGTTTGAGCAAGTTTAGGGTTTGGGGTTGTCCAGCACATGTACTGACGAAGGAACTTGATAAGTTAGAAAGTAGATCTAAGGTAATGTTGTTTATAGGTATCCTAAGCAAACAAAAGGTGGTTACTTTTATAGTCCTGAGAGAAAGAGAGTCGTTGTTAGCACCAACGCTAGATTCTTGGAGGACGAGTATGTGAGAAACCAAAAGACATGGAGTAATATAATACTTCAAGAAATTGAAGGCGAGAATGCAATTCCAAGGGAAGGGGAACATGCGAATGTGGTTGCACCTTCAAGAGGTAAAATACCACCTGCACGTTCTTTAATGCAAGATGCAGAACCATAAGTTACTGCACCAACTACTGACACAACACCTATGCCTCGTGGCAGTGGGAGAGTCATTTTCCAACCGGATAGGTACATGTTCGTGGGTGAGTCTACGGACTTAAACCCAGAAGACAGACATGAAGACTCTGACCTACCCCTTTATTACGACGTTATGAGAACAGACTGCATTTACTTGAGAATCCCTTGTATTTAAGGTTACCGGACATTCATTAATTTATTAGAGCTTTTGACAAGCTACCCCAATTAATTAATATATTATTTTCCTGAGCAATACCACTCAAACCTTATCACTCGTGCTTGAACTTAATCACCCTACAAGACTTTAGCACGATGAATGTTATTGAGCTCCTCAGGGAATGTCCCCATCCTATTACTCGGATATGGTTACCTAGCTCTAGTCTGAGGCTGTAATACATGAATTGTCGTTACCCAAGATGCGGGTATACGAGCACGTTACTCAGGCTCTCCACCATGGCAAGTCAAAGAAACAGTCAACCCGTGCATGCCCCTGAACCTTTGTTAGGGTTTGGACTCAATCAAGATTTAGATCTTGTATTCTCTGATGTTAGACAGTAGAATACATCTCACTCCAATCAATACGCAACCGCACGTACCAACATATCAAGTAATCAAGACAGATTACTTCTTTTCGACTTTACTGCAGCCTATACCGATAGATTTATCCTCGTACGTTGTCTCGGCTATGATAATATTTATATCTCACTAGGTCAAGTGATCATACTGTCTTCTGCGATCTACAACATGTCGTATGATCGTCCCTATCGGTGAGATAAAAGGATACTGTTGTTACTCGCATGTAAGTTTGTTTAACAGATAGGACTCATTGTAAAAAATGCTTTCTGTATACAAAACCCAACTGATATCATATGAATTGTTGTAAAAATACGCCTAATTTGATATATGATTCGTAAGTAATAGAGTTGAATCGAGAAAGATATAATCGTTTGATTATAATGGGAGGAAAGAGAAAATTAGGAGAGAATGTTTAAATCTACTAAAGATAGAGAAGACGGTTATTCAAACTTAAAGGCTAAATTACTATGATACCCTAATTACCTTATTTATCTAATAAATACTAAATTATCACAACCATTGGATCAACAAAATAAAGGATCCAGATTCTTTCTCATTTAGCATGGGAAAAACTATTATTATATGATCACTACTCTATTATTATATGATCACTATTCTATATGATCCAAAAATATTGCATTTTTTATATAGAATGTATGCATATTATGTTTTATAAACTGCACGAAATGAAATTTTTGAATATATATTTTTCACATTTGTACCCTTTTATGCATTGTGTATGTGCAAAAAATACACTGAAAATTGGACGGGATTTGTTTAATTTGAGTCGTCGATTGCAATATTTAATGGCTCAGATATTTTCGCATTTAGCACGGAAAATCCTATTATCACCTAATCACTACCATATATATATATATATTGGGGTCCGAACCGAGCTCTGCCCGGCAAGGGGCCCAACGCACGGCCAAGTGGGCCCTAGTAGGGAGGCAGTAACTATATCGGCCCAAAAAGATTGCGGCGGCCCAGTCTATATGGATCGAAGCTCACCGTGAAAGCAATCCTATAGAAAAAATTAGTTTGATGGGCTTGTAATAGTTCGATCAGGGTAAAAGACAGTTTGATCATCAAAGAGGAAGCCCGATATACAAATAGCGACCTGTCTTGTCAATTCCCAATGGTCGAGAAGGGTAACGGGCGCATAACAGCTAGCTCACGGGATTTTCTGAGAGCTCTGCTACCACGTGGTTGGACCACCCCGATTTCCCCGGAGACGTCTCCTAACCGCTTAGAGAAGACTACGAAAACCCTAGATCATAGCCCTCCTCTATAAATACCCCTTGTATGCGCCGATTTGTGGCATCCAATACATAGCAGACACAAGAGCATAATTTGTATGCACTAGTAACAGTTCGAGAAATCTGAGAGCTTGATTCATTCGTCGTAGAAAGTAGACGGGGTCTTACCAGTTTATTTCTTTTTACTTTGCATAGGTCGTTAGATATCACATTTTGCCTTTATTATGTTGTTTCTTGCTTAATTGTATTTTTAGTTCTCAGGGCTCCGTATTCATTACGATCTAACCCTCAAAATTTTGGCGCCCACCGTGGGGCCTCGAGAACAGATCTGTACTAACACTCTTTGCAGGGAATGGCTGATAATCCAAACGATGCTCATGTGGTCGAGGTTGGCAACAACAGAGCTGAGCCTGCGGCCGGTCGAGGTCGAGGAGCCAATCCTGGCACAGGGCGTGGAGCCATAGCAGGGGCAGGACGTGGACATCCCGCTGTAGCGGGAAGAGGAGCCCCACAACCTCCAAATCAGGGCGGGACGGTGACCGATCTCGTGAGGGCTTTCAATGCCACTCCCTTGGGCGAGCTAACATTTCCACCATCTCCGCCCTCGATCATGGGGGATCCCCACGTCTCCCGGCTCGTAACCTTGGTGCAAAGTGCTAGGGAAGCAATGGAATCAATGGGTGCATGCATGGAAGATATGGCCAGGAGGTACGAACTCCTGGAAAGAGAAAACAGGAGATTGCAACTTCAAGCTAATAACGCACGCCCCATCGTCGTGGAGCCCGAAAGCACAGAAAGAGTCCCCCAGAACATAACCAGGAACCTCGAGGTAGAGTTTGATCGAACTTAGGGGACCAAAAACGAAAGCACACCACAAGACCTGCCGGTCTGCAGGATCACAATCGACCAGCAAGACCCGCCAGAGATTCGTGCGATCCAGTAGATCGAATGTTGCTTCGTGCAGTGATTCAGTTACTTTGAGTCACTACTTGCCAAGGTCCCCGAGCTTTCTCCGCCAGAAAGGATAATACCATGAGAAAGCTATGCAGAGTCCCCCTTCGCTTCAGAGATTGCCGAGGCAGAACTGCCCGCCAAGTTCACCCCTCAGAGTTTCATCCTCTATGACAGGACCTTTGACCCGGAGAATCACATTGCAGTCTACAGACAAAAGATGCTGGAGCTGGCAATACCAGGCGCTCAGATGGAAGCTTGTATGTGCAAGAGCTTCGGCTCAAGCCTAACAGGGCCTGCGCTCCAGTGGTTTATAAACCTGCCCAGGAGTTCGATTTCAACTTTTGCGGAGCTGCATCAGTTATTTTTGCGGCAGTATTCTAGCAGCACACGGCTGGACAAGCATCCGAAGATCTCTATACGGTGATCCAGAGGCCAGGTGAGCATCTAAAGGCGTACCTGTCGCGCTTCAACAAGGAATTGATAGCGGTACCGAACTACCCCAATAGCACCGCTGTGCGGGCTTTCATCAAGGGCCTCGATGTGGATTCAGACCTATATCGGGAGCTCTCCATCTATCCTTGCCAGAAGATTGATGATGCGTTGAACCGAGCCTGGGCGCTAATCAAGTGGGAGGAAGATGAGCCCTACCGTCGAGCACGCCGCAGTAGCGGGAGACCTACCACTCAAGAAGACGGACGACGCGAGCAGCGAGACAGGCGCCCTCCCAGGACGCATCCTTACAGCAAACCACCTCAAATCAACAACCTTGGTCCGTACGTCCCGGAGTATATGCTGTCGATCGAGCAAGCCAATTTGGTTCAGAACGTGCTCCGGCGAATGCTGGAAAAAGTAAGGTGGCCCCAGAAGATGAAAGCTGACTCAGCCTCGCGGGACGTGTAGAAATTATGTGAGTTTCATAATGACCACGACCATACCACCGCGGACTGTAGGGCACTTTGCCTCGAGGTAGTCGAGCTATTGAATAAAGTTTTCCTGGCCAAATACTTATCGAACCGTGGGAAAAGGACGTGGACAAAAGAAAAGCAGGTCGAGGAGGCGAGGACCAAGGCTCCGAAGTCCCCCGTACCAATTCGTACCATTAATTGCATCACCGGGGGGTCCAAGATCAACGGTGTGACGAGGTCGGCTGCCAAGAAAGCCAGAAGATTAACTCGCGAGGAGGCTATCACTCCTCGCAAGAATCCAGAGCACGCACCAATCGAATTCACCAGCGAAGAAGCACCGGGCCTGAGTCATCCCCATGATGACACCCTAGTAATCTCGATGCTGATTTCGAATTGCCTCATAAAGAGGATCTTGGTCGATAACAGAAGCTCAGCGAATATCCTATTCCTACACGCACTTAAAGAGATGATGATCCCTGAAGATAAGATAGTTCGCACGCAGATCCCACGGATCGGGTTCAATGGCGGCATTCAAATGATTGTCGGGACTGTAGTGCTGCCTACGTACTGCGGAGGGGCGCACCATGACGTGACATTCATGGTCATCAATGCCCCCAGTGCCTACAACGCCCTGCTAGGGCGCTCGTGGCTGCACCAATTGAGGGCAGTGCCTTCGACGTTCCACCAAGTGGTAAAATTCCCGACACCCAAGGGAATATGCATGATCTGAGGCGAGCAGAATGCAGCAAAGGAGTGCTACCATGCAAGTTTCAAGGCCGTGTGCACCCAGCAGCACTTCGCCAAGAATGAACCACTACCTCCAGTAGGGGAATCCGAGGAAATGGAAGAAGTCGAGCTCGATCCGAGCAATCCAGGGAAAAGGACGAACATAGGCGCCAGACTAGATCCAGAAGTCCGCACGTAGCTAATCAAGTTCCTCACGACAGAGCAAGCCGTGTTCGCATGGTCTCACAAAGATATGGTGGGGATCGACCCCGAAGTTATGACCCATCGGATGCAAGTCGACCCCAGCCGCAAGCTGGTGCAGCAAAGAAGGAGGAAATTCCCAGCGGAGAAGAACAAGGCAATCAACGAGGAAATCCAAAAATTGATGGATATTGGATCCGTGAAGGAGGTGAAATACCCGACGTGGCTCACCAACGTCGTAGTAGTAAAAAAGAAGAATGGCAAAAATAGGATTTGTGTGGACTACACAGATCTTAACAAGGCGTGCCCGAAGGATCCATACCAGCTCCCGCACATCGACTGCATCATCAATACAACCACGGGGCACGACTTGCTAAGCTTCATGGATGCATTCTCCAGGTACAACCAGATCCTGATGCACCCCCGAAGACCAGGAGAAGACCGCCTTCATGACGAGTAAGGGCATCTACTGCTATAGAGTAATGCCATTCGGACTCAAAAATGTCGGATCGACGTACCAATGACTTGTTAATAAGATGTTCGAACCGCTCATAGGGAAGATGATGGAGGTACACATCGACGACATGCTGGTAAAGTCGAAGAGCTCAAAGGATCATGTGCTCCACTTAAAGCAAGCCTTCAAAATTCTGAATAAGTACCAAATGAAGTTGAACCCCGCAAAATGCACTTTCGGAGTAGCCCCGGGAAAATTCCGCAAAATGCACTTTCGGAGTAGCTACGGCCTTGAGTTCAAACTACGCACAACAATCAAGTCACAAGTACTAGCAGATTTCATAGCCGAGTTTACTACCGAGCTCCAGTTGGATGCAGAGAAAGAAGTTGCGAACCTAGAAGTTGGAGAAACGACAAAAGAGCCATGGATCCTTCAGGTCGATGGGGCCAGTAACATGCACGGTAATGACACCGGAGTTAAGCTGCGAAGCCCCTGGGGGAGTTGTTCGAAAGGGCCATTCAGTTGAATTTTGAAAATACAAACAATGAAGCAGAGTACGAAGCATTAATTCGAGGAATGCGGCTCGCAAAAGAGCTGGGGGCCCGCTGCCTACAGGTGCACGGGGACTCCCAGCTAGTGGTCATGCAAATGTAAGATCACTATCAAGTCAAAGAGCCCAGGCTAACGAGGTATCATGAGTGTCCCAAGCAGTATGAAAGGAGTTCAATGAATGCGAAATAAAGCACATCGCAAGGGAGGAGAACACAGAGGCTGATGCACTAGCCAACTTGGCCTCGTCAAAGCAAATGAAACAAAGCAAACCAATCCCTATCACTTGGGCTGAAGAGCCAGCAACAAAGGCCACGAACATAGAGGTCAAGAACGTATCCACAGGAGACTCATGGATCGAGCCAATTTGAAAGTATATCGCAGATGGTGCCCTGTCAATAGATCGGACACAAGCAGTTCGATTAACCCGAGCTGCAGCTAAATACAAAACCCACAATGGAGAATTGTACAGACGATCGATTGAGGGACCATTGCTCAAATGTTTAGAGCCAGTCGCAGGGCAAGTAGTCCTCATGGAGATACATGAAGGGGATTGCGGGAGCCATCAAGGGGCTCAACCATTGGCACATAAAGGTATATCTGCTGGATTTTATAGGCCAACACTTCGTAAAGACACAAGAATTACGTCTTCAACTGCGAGGCATGCCAACAATTTGAAGTAACTAACCAAATCAATGCAGAACCACTCCACGCCACGATCGCGGCCTGGCCCTTCATGGCTTGGCGGATGGATATAGTGGGAAAACTTCCCAAAGGAGTCGGACAGAAAGAATATATCCTCGTGGCCACTGACTATTTCACAAAGTGGGTTGAAGCTGAGACATTCGCTAATGTCAGAGAGCAAGGAGTAATCAAGTTTCTATGGTCACACATCCTGTGCAGATTCGGAGTGCCAAAAGAAATCATGACATACAATGGGATGCAATTCACAGGTCGAAAAGCGAGGAGTTCTGCGATCAATACAACATCATACTCGTTTTCTCTACACCAAGATACCCCGAAGCAAATGGTCAGGCAGAGTCAACCAATAAAACAATCATGGCTACAATGAAAAAATGGCTCGAAACTCATAAATCCAAGTGGGTAGAAGAGCTTTCGGGGGTCCTATGGGCTTATCGAACTACTCCTAGAACATCGACGGGAAGCTCGCCCTTCTCTCTAGCGTATGGCAAGGAAGCCGTCATTCCAGCAGAAGTTCGAGCTGGGAGTTTGCGAGTTCAAGTTTGTGAGGAAGAAGAAAACAGTGAAAAGTTGATGAAAAACCTGGAGCTGATCGGCGAACAAAGAGATCGAGCTCTATTAAGCATGACCTAGAGAAGGAAGCAAGTCGAAAAGTTCTTTAATAAAAATATGCGCATGCGGACCTTCAGGGAAGAAGACTAGGTACTCAGAAGGGTTTTCCAAAATACGAAGGACAAAAACCAAGGAAAGCTCGCACCGACTTGGAAAGGACCTTACAAAGTCACCAGAGTAGTGGGTCGAGGTGCCTACCACCTAGAAGATCATGACGGAAGGGAGATCGAAAACAACTGGAACATAAAGCACCTGAAGAAGTATTACTTCTGAGGAAGCGAGATCGACGAACTCGATCTCCCAGATACGCCCTACTCCTATACTTTTCTCTTATATGTGTGTTTCAATTTATAAGATTTATCGAACCACTACTGACTTTAGCATCGAGGCATCGCCCAACCCCTCATAATAATCTTGCAGGAAAGAACGGGCTCCTAAAGGAGTTCGCAAAACATATTTTTTAAACAAAACAGATAGTTTGAATAATATTTTTATAATATGAATAGTTTGTAATATATTTTTTTAAAAAAATAATTTATAATATATTCTATTCTTTATTATGCACAGAAGCTGAGACAATATATGGTTAAGGGGCGGGGAGAAGACAAAACTTTTTTTTTAGTTATACTTCAAAAAAATAATAAGGCATAACCTCAGGAGATGTGGTCGAGCTCTCACTAACCTTCGAGTATGTATTTGTCCCTGCTTATTATACTATAAATAAAGGATTATTATATATTCTATGTTATCATAGAAATATATAGTTAATATATATTAAAAATTAATATTACTTTTGTTTAAATAAAATAAATAAATTTTATTTCAATACAAATATATAATTAAAGTTCCCACGCAATACTAGTATATATTAAAATAATACCGGAGACAAAATATGGTAAGTTTGAGTTGCATTAATTGTTCATTACATAATTGTTTAATTTCTTAATTAATAAATGAAACATTCTATAATTATAAATAACAATTATATATTTATTTGTTATAATTAATATTTATGATTAAATCTATAATTGATATATGATAAGTTTATATTTTAGTGAATTCTCAATTAAAGATAGATCAAATCTCAATAAAAATAAATTAGTAGATTATATTTATTAGTTATGAAAATAATATTTTTGTACAAATAGTTTTTGTACAAATTATTTACTTTTCTGTTTCAATTAAATATTTTTCTTTATTATTTTAGAATAAATTATATTGTAATACGTATTCATAGTAATGTTTGTATCAATGACTTTTATTTTAATGAACAATTTTGTTGTTATTTCTTGGATGAGGATCAATTCAATATTAAATTATGATATTCGTGAAAAGAAATTGAATTATGATTGAGTTTAACATAAATGTAGATACTAATCATAAATGTCAATTATTTATTAGAGAAAACTCTATTTTAACTAATATATTATTTTTGGTACGGTTATGTATTAATGTATCAAATTATTTTTTTCTCTTTAATCATTTTTAATTAAATTGTATTAAATTTCAATAAAAATTATTTAGGATAGTATATTTATTAGTTAAGGAATAATATTCATGTAAAAATCTATTATGAAATCTTTTTTCCTTAATTAACATATATAATCTTCTAAATAATCTTTATCTATAATAATTTATAGTCTATAACATAGAAGCAGAACACCATAAAAAAAATATCCGTCTAGAAAATATTTCTAAAAATAATTATTCATTAGTTATGGAATTAACAAATGCTTTATAAATTAAGTAAATGTTTCCAAATATAAAGTATAATTATCAATCATAATTAATACATTTAATTAGATTTATAAGCTAAATCTTGATATATTACGTTTATATTAAGATTATGAATGAATTCATAAAAGCATTAAATGTCCTCAAATTAAGGAAAAAATTACATTCTTGCAAATTTAGGCATTAAAATAAAATTCTTAATAAGGAAGATTTATTTTTCTTGGAAACATTATAAATCATTCTTTAATTGACTTTAATCATGGAAATCATTCGTATAATTAGGAAATATGATAATTATATCATAAATATGGCCAATTGACTTTCATACACATAATATCTCACACTATAAATATGAGCACATCATCAAAAATCTCACAATTAGTATGACCTTTGAATTGCTAGAAAGAATATCCACAACCTTAATTTGGAGTTGGCAACGGTATAGTGAGTGGAAATGAGTTTGGCTTTTGATTTTTATAGTTATGCACATGTTATTGAAATGTGCTTTTTGGAATTGAAATTTTGTATAATATTTATCATTTTTTGTTTTTGTATAATGTTTATTGTATAATTGCTAGAAAGAATATTCTCAACCTTAATTTGGAGTTGGCAATGTATAGTGAGTGGAAATGGATTTGACTTTTGATTTTTATAGTTATGCACATATTATTGTAATGTTTTTGTCATGCCCTGACTTAGCATAAAGAACCTTGTGAGCTCATCAGGGAATGTCACCATCCTGAAACGGATATGCTTACCTATAGATCCAGCCTAAGCAGACCCCACACAAATTGCCAACACCCAAAATGCAGATATTAGAGTACATTTAAGACTCGCCATCCTAGCAAATCAAAGTGTGGTCAATCCGTGTGTGCCCCTTATCCTTCAGTAAGGTTTAAGATTATAGGAAGTATGTTAGGGATCTGGCTCATTCATATGTCAATGAGAATGGCACATCCCACTGTGGATCCCATCAATACATAAACATGTACCGACACATCAAGTAGCTAGGATAAGCCCACTTATGAACCAATGTGCCGCAGCTTAAACCAACAGCCTATCCAGGAACTGTCTCAGCTGTGATACTATTTATATCTCGCTATGTCAAACGAACCATATGATCCTCTGTGATCTCCTACACACCATATGGTAATCCCTATCTACGAGATAAAAGGATATTATAGTTCATCGTATATTCACATTTATCAGATAGCGAGAATTGTTGATGCAACAAATAAATGAAGGTCAGTATACAAAACACTTAATCATTTATGCTTTCAGTATACAATCCCAACAATCTCCCACTTATACTCAAAAGCATAATACCATTACTTTTACAGAGTATTAAGTGTGTCTATACAATCTAGCTATTACAAAAGGGACATAAGATATCCAGCCTCAGATCTTCAGTCCAAGAGCACGAACGTGTTCCTCATACATCTTCTGGGGCAAGCCCTTTGTAAATGGATCAGCTAGATTCTCTTTCGTATCTATCTTTTGGACTAGCACATCGCCTGTAGCCACGATCTCTCGTATGATGTGGTATTTCCTCTCAGTGTGTTTTGAGGACTTGTGAGTTCTGGGTTCCTTTGAGTTTGCCACTGCACCAGCATTATCACAGTATACCGTGATTGCCTTAGGTAAGCTCAGAACAATATCCAACTCCAGGAGGAAGTTTCAGAACCATACAGCTTCCTTTGCTGCCTCTGAAGCTGCTACATATTCAGCTTCCATGGTGGAGTCTGCGATGCATTTCTGCTTCGCACTCCTCCAAGACACAGCTCCTCCTCCCAAGGTAAACACATATCCAGAGGTCGATCTCTTCTCATCTTGATCCGCCTGGAAATCCGAATCCGTGTACCCAACAGGACACAAGTTCTCACTTTGATATACAAGACATAAGTCTCGTGTTTTTCTCAGATATTTGAGAATGTGTTTCACCGCATTCCAATGCGCCTGCCTAGGATTGGACTAATATCTTGCTGCCATACCAACAGCATAGCAGATATCCGGCCTCGTGCAAAGCATAGCATACATGAGACTTCCCACTGCCGAAGCATATGGTACTTTAGACATCTCATTCTTCTCATTCTCTGTCATAGGACACTGTGACTTTGAAAGACGAATTCCATGATGATAAGGTAAAAGACCTCTCTTGGAATTTTCCATGCTAAAACGAGCCAACACAGTATCAATGTAAGCACCCTGGGATAAGCTCAACATCATTTTCCTACGATTACGTAGGACTTTGATCCCAAGGATGTAACCAGCATTACCCAGATCTTTCATCTGAAACTGCTCGGACAACCAATCTTTTACGCCTGATAACACCTCCACATTGTCTCCAAATAGGAGAATGTCATCTACATAAAGTGCAAGAAAGACCACACTCCCACTGACACATAAACGGTACACACAACTTTCATTTTCGCATTGTGCAAATCCATAGGATTTGATCACATCATCGAAACACTTGTTCCATGACCTTGAAGCTTGCTTAAGTCCATATAAGGACTTCTTGAGCTTCCAGACAAGATGCTCTTGATCATTCTGCACATATCGTTCTGGTTGTTGCATGTAGATGTCACGACCTTCCTCAAGGTACCCGTTCCAGAATGCGGTTTTGACATCTATCTGCCAGATCTCAAAATCCATATGTGATGCTATGGATAGAAGTATCCGAATGGATTTTAACATAGCAACTGGTGAGAAGGTTTCATCATAGTCAATACCTTCCTTTTGACTATAACCTTTCGCCACCAGCCTGGCCTTAAACGCCGTTTTGTTACCACTCGAATCCTTCTTTCTCTTGTATATCCACTTACTGCCTATGGCCCGAAAACCTTCTGGCAGCAAGGATTTCTGGTACACATCCATAGCTGTAATTGATTCTATTTCAGAATCCATGGCCTTTTGCCATTGATCAGCATCCTTGTCACTCATAACTTCGTCGTATGTCCATGGGTCGGTATCATTCAGTCCGTTTTCAGGGATTAAGTCAGAAGACTCTCCAACGAACATATACCATTCAGGTTGTCGAGACAACCTCCCACTACGACGAGGCTCCTTCAATGTGTCTGTCATAGCTGTAATTGATTCTATTTCAGAATCCATGGCCTTTTGCCATTGATCAGCATCCTTGTCACTCATAGCTTCGTCGTATGTCCATGGGTCAGTATCTGATCACTGCTATTTCTAACAGATTAATTATAATAACAGCGGCAAATAAATTTGTAAACCCTAAGGTTATCGATCCAGGGGAATTGTATGGGGAAATTATCCTATGTACTAGCTATGGTTCTAAAATTCATTGTTTGAGGAATTCAAAATCAGGGTTTTGTTTTGAAAATAAAGATAACAATACTTGAAAATTAAAGGAGTTTTGGAAAGCAAATTAAAGAACACAGATTTTAGGGAAGAACTCTTATTATGGATAACATGTAGGAATCAATTAATTTAACAGGTGGAATACTGCAATGATGTTATATCTCCTTGTTTGGCAAATATAACCTAGATTACTAATTAGTGACTCATCTCCGCTCGGTCTCAAAGTACACCAAACTAGTCAATCCGATAAGCAAATCAGTTCAATTCCTACATCTAGTACATCTGTTTGGATAGTGTAGATCGTATCATGTATTCCTATTCCCACTATTAATATTCACCTCTCGGTCCTTCTATCAATAGCTAGACAACTAAATTAATCGTCACCTCTCGGTCCTTGAATTAATCTAGAATTTAAAAATAAACACAGGAATCATGAACCTAATTAATTAATTCTAACATGCATCCATAATAATATCAACCCCTAGAACCCGCTAGGGTTTCTAGCCACTCATCGCAGATAGAAATCCAAAAGAAAACATATTGTATTGCATAAACATAAAGAACTTACAAGAAAAATAAAGGGTTTCGTGTTTCCCAAGTCTTCAAACTCTAAAAACTCTAAACTATGATTGCATTCTCTAATTGGTTCGAATTTTATAGGTATTTATAGTGGTGGATGTGTATCCTATCAAATCTAGGGCTAAAGATATGAATAAATCCGAATTTAATCAGATTTTCGCTCCAGCAGAAGACCCCGCGTCGACCGCTTCTGTTTCCCATCGATCGACGGACGTTTCAGAGCTTCGTCGATCGCTTCTGAATGGCATTGGTCGACGCAGCTTTTTGCCCTCCTGCGCGGTCTCACGGTTTTGGCCATAACTTTCTCTTCCGAACTCCGATTGACCCGATTCCAGTTGCGTTGGAAAGCTAACTCATAGATCTTTCCATCCATGTGCTCCATTAGCTCGGATTCCAACTTTGGAAGAATTCGTGCATGTTTCTTTCAACATCTGCTGCTATCGGTATGGATTTCCATTGGATTTGGCCTAAAACCTGCAAAAACACCAACACGCGCATAATACCACCTAATATAGACTCATGCACATAATATATATATAAACTCAATAAAACTATATAAAATAGTAGAAAATAATATATATAAGCGAGTAGAATAATGAGCTTATCAAACCCCCCAAACTTGAACGTTTGATTGTCCTCAATCAATAGGCAAGAAAGAAATCAAAAGATCATGCGATTAAAGTGCAATGCCTCACAAGATTCATCACAGTCAAGGGTCAAAAATCCACTACACACAAGCAATTTGACAGAGACAGAAAATTCATCAACATTGGAAGAACTCACAGGAAGTGTATCGCTCGACTCTCAAGTGTTTAAGATATAGATGAAAGCACTCAAAAACATGTATGAAGAAATTTCTACCATAGGCTTGCAAATTCTCTAATATCTCCACTGCTAGCATGTGCACACAAGTCTAGAATCAAAAAGGACTTTCAATAGGTTGTAATGTAGGCTTTTGTGAGGGGTAGGAAAATATGGGCAAGTGACTAAAATCAATCAAGTTGTACTTCCTCAATCAATCCAAACCACCATCTAAATTCATTCACCCTTCTCCTCAAATATATCAACAAATACACAACCTCTTTTTTTTTCTAGCTCATTTTGAATCTCTTATGCTCTTTACATAGTTTTGTATTCTTTTTCTTTTCAGAGAGCTTATGAGAATTCTAATTATTTTGCTTTGAGCTTCTTTTTCACACATCTTTTCACCACTAATTTATATTTTCTTATCTCCATATCACAATCATTCCACCCCATATACCACAACTCAAGACATGAGCGAAACCAATACTTCTTCTTAATCTCATAGACAAGGAAAGAAAAATTTTGTATAGGCTCAAAAGTGGCTAACTAGGAAAATTCAATGTGAAGGGATAGCGTTTAGGGAATTGGGCTATCAAAGATGGCCTAAGATCATTTCCTAAACTTGTGCACACTATGCAGTCTCAACACAGAAAATAGGCAAGTTCTAGAGAAATAAAAACACACATTTGAATCTCACATCAAACGAATTAAAGGCTCAAAATTCTCACACAAGGGTTCAAAAATTTTCTTCCGCAGTCAATTTCAAATCAGCTCAATCATCATGCAAGCACAAGTATCAAATCAATCATATCATGCGATATTCTACATTCATAGGCATCTAACCACAATCACAATCAATTCAAACTCAACCCTCAATCGATTCAACTGTCACAATCTCATTCGGGTTATATCAAACTCAAAAATTTTCCCCACAAAATAGAATAAACTTTAAAATTTAAGGTAAAAATTTAAATATGGAAATTTAAGGCAAAAAATTAACTACGGAAAGCAGAATAAATAAAAGATAGAATGTTCTATCTCTTGTCCACATCCCCCCAAACTTATTTCCAACTCGAAGAGTGGAATAAGTTTGAAAATCAGACAAAAGAGGGAACGATACCTGGTAGTGGATCTCAGACATCCACTTTTTATCCCCCGGTGTAAACATCGCGCGACATGGAATAATTGCTGATGGCACTTTGCGTCGATTGACGTGAAGCCTTCTTACGACCCTCTCCTAAGATCAAGTGTATCCAGTCGGCCGGCTGCTCGGCGTCGATCGACGAGGCAGGTCCGTCGATCGACGTCGAGTCGATTTCCAATTTTTATTTTTTTTATTTTTTTTAACTGAAAAGTAAACGTTAATGGAAAATAACGGAAATTCGAAATAAATAAAAAAAAAATGAAAATTAAAAAGAAATTACGGAAAACGTTGGGTTACCTCCCAACAAGTGCTTGATTTAACGTCACAGCTCGACGATACCTCAAATCACTGCCAAGGAGGTCGGGTCCAGACTCGCCGACCTTTGGCATCCACCATGTAGACTTTTCGGTCTTTGATAATGGTGGTGACCGCAGAAAATGGTGGCGCAGTTGACACTGCTACCCTTTCGTTTCCTCGCTCCCACTCAATGGCAGCGGCTTCTTGTTGGGAAATCTGTCTAAGGTTTCCTCCCCCAGTAGCTTACTTGTTTAGATTATAGTTTTGGTGGATCAAATCCTAAGTCCTACCAGCGTTAGTTGTCTCTACATAGCTCTAGTCTTATATGTAAAGTCCTGTTTAGGTCTTTGTGTTGTAAGTCGCAGCTGATCAAGACTCATGCTGACACTGTTCACCAGCATGAGAAATGCTTACCACTGGCTACTGTTCACCAGTTGGGAAAAGTTTCATCAGCAGGCGGCTGACAAAGACTCGTGCTGACACTGTTCACCAGCATGAGAAGTGCTTATGACTGGGTACTGTTCACCAGTTGGGAAGGGTTTCATCAGCAGGCGGCTGACAAACCTTACCAGGAGAATGTGTGTTCCTACTTACACTATTCACCAGCGGTGATTTCACCAGTCATGGGAGATTCCGAAAAGAGTTAACATCCAGAGATTTGGTAGACTTAGATGATGCCAGGGCAAGTCACCAGCAGAGACTGCCAGCACAAGATCACCAGTATGATCTACCAGTCAGATGTTACCAGCAGAATTCCAGATTCTCTCTCCCCGCGTAGTAGAGACAAAAAGAAGACTCTCTGAGGAATCGACTGACAAAGTATGACTTTAAGGAAGGATAACTTAAAGTCTATTAGTCAGAAGACGCCAGTCTTATTCCTCGGACTGACAAATAAAGTCGTTCTGACACAAAGAGATCTGTGTCAGATAAAGCAGTCAAATGTATGGGTCCTTTCCGGAAAAGCATACCTGCCGCCGTCAGAAGGACATCCGAGGTCTGACACCTTTCCGGATGCGTCCAAACGGCTAGAAAGTTTGAATCGGTTCCTACGGCTATAAATACGTCGCAACCACCAACATTCAAACATTCCACTTATCTGCTCAACCACCGAAAGAACTGAAATTATTGCAAAATCGCATAAAGTACTTTCGAGGCTTTTCATAAAGCTAACGGTGTGTTGATTTATCAAACACGAGACTTCAAGCTTTAAGCTTGTAAGTTAAAGATCTCACTTGGTGTTCTTTCTCCTTCGAGAGAGTTCACAGCAGCTCCTGTGCTTACCAGCACTTGAGTTATTACGGGCATTCTGCCGTAGAGACTGTTACGTTCTTGGGAGAACTTAAACACCTAGCTAGCTGTGGAGGTTGAAGTGACGTGCTCGCACTCCATTAGCTGAGGAGAGTTGAAGAAGGATCCAGGACCGGGAGCGGTTGATCTAGTGAACTGGTGGACGAGGCATTCACCAGCTAGAGATAGATCGTAGGAGACCTGTACCTGATTACTCTTAGTGGAATTTCCAGTGCTTCGACTGGAGAGTGGACGTAGATCGATTGATCAAACCACTATAAAAATCCTTTGTTATTTATCAGCTTTCTGTCTTTCATTCATATTTTAAACCCAGCACTCAAGTGCTGGAGTATATCCTGAAACTGATATATAACTGTGCAAACAAGGCTAAATATTCTAAGTTTTGAATCACCAGCTGACAGGTTGCCAGTTGTCAGCTGTGTGTAAGTAGCGTGCAAGAAAACACTTAACATTATTTCCGCTGCGTAAC
Source organism: Plectranthus barbatus (assembly GCA_026898455.1). Classification (NCBI taxonomy): domain Eukaryota; kingdom Viridiplantae; phylum Streptophyta; class Magnoliopsida; order Lamiales; family Lamiaceae; genus Plectranthus; species Plectranthus barbatus. The sequence continues at coordinate 8,940 of JAPKLW010000643.1, read as the reverse complement.
GTTTTATACTCTGAAAAACCGGGACCAACACTTCTTCCTCTTCAGATTCATCTCCTTCGTCAGTAGTGGAGATTCGATTGCACTCCGCCTTCTTCTTGTTCTTGTCGATCACAAAGGTGATCCTCTCATCATTCGCTCGGAGTGTGATCTCGCCGCCTTGACAGTCAATGAGAGCGGCGCTAGTGTCGAGAAACTCACGCCCCAAGATCATGGGCATATTCTCATCCTCCTTCATCTCGTGCACCACGAAATCTGCAGGAAAAATGAGATGGCCCACGCGAATGAGCACATCCTCTAGTATACCTTTCGGGTGGGACACAGACCGGTCCGCCATCTGCAGGGAGATCGTCGTGGGCCTCATCTCTCCGATGTTGAGACGTTTGTAGATGGAGTACGGCATCAGGTTGATACTGGCCCCAGTATCGCAAAGTACTCTCTCGAACGTGTGTCCCCCAATCTCAACCGGAATAGAGAAGCATCCAGGATCGCTTCTCTTGATGGGCACCTGCTTTTGAAGTAGCAGGCTGCACTGTTCGTGGATCTTCACCGTCTCGTTCTCCACGAACTGCTTCTTTCCACTCATCAGCTTCCGGAGGTACTTCATGTATCCCGGAATCTCCTTCAGTGCTTCGATCAGCGGGATGTTGATGCTGACCTTCTTCAGGTTCTCCACAAATCTAGAGAACTGCTCGTCATCTTTCTGCTTCACGAACCGCTGTGGGAAAGGCAAAGGAGGGAGTTTATCTTCAGACTGCTGTAGCTTCGACCCTGGGGTAGACTTCTTCGTCGAGCGACTCAAGGGAGCGTCGATCGACGGGCCTCTATCTTCTGCGTCGATCGACGAGGCAGGTCTGTCGATCGACGTGGATTATTCTCCCGCACAGTTTTGCTCCTTTTCGCCTCCAGAATCGTCCGTAGCCATCTCGGGACCCTTGTAGCTCGTCCCAGACCTCAGAGTAATGGCTTTGACTGGCTTTTCCTTTGCGGGGTTCACCTCTGTCATACTTGGCAACTGTCCAGGCTTGTGTTGATTGCCGAGTGTGGTGGAGATCTGGCTCAACTGCGTATCCATCATCTGAAGGTGTTTCGTCATCAGCTGCATATGATTTGCCATTCCCTTCACCTCGGTTTCTACTTTCCCAAACCGGTTATCCGAGCTCTTGATGAATTTCTCGAGCGTCTCCTCTAGCACGGATTTCTTTCTTTCAACGATCTCTCCTCCAGTACCTGCATCAAAACTAGGCGGAGGCTGTTCTGCAGCAGAAGGGTTAGCATATGAAAAACCAGAGTGAGATCGTCCATGGTTGTACTGGTACCCTTGATTGCCTCGGTAGTTATTGTGATAACCACCGCCAATGTAGTTCACCTCCGTACCGGCAGTTCCAGACGAACTGCTTGCACCCCTGTTGATGTAGTCAGCCTCTACGGGTACTATGGCCATGCTTGGCTCTGCAACAGATGCAACTTGTGATGTGCCCAATTTTTCAATCTCCTCCCGGAGCTTCTTCACCTCAGAGACCA
>JAPKLW010000642.1:389138-410137 GCA_026898455.1 Plectranthus barbatus | reverse complement strand
TATATTTGTTGAAAAGAATTCTTCAACAAATTATTTTTGAAATAATTATTCATTATTTAATGAAAATTATTTATAATAAATGACCGAGAAACCATTTTTGAAATTATTTCTTTGAAGTTTTACGTAAAAAAGATTGTGTAGAAATTTATAAAATAGTGGAAGGGAAAAAATAAATCTAAATCACTTTCCCTCCAATTCCCCCGCCCAAAAAAAAAAAAAAAAAACCCTTCTTCTACTTCTTCTTCTTCCCTTCTTCTTCTCCCAATTCTTGCACCAACATCAATCAAAGATGAAATTCAAAGCGTTCCTCACAGACAACGGCATCACTCTACTAGAGAAGCGGATCCTACCCGCTTTAGACAAAATGGGTCGGGTCTGCCACCTCTACCTGACCCGCGACCATGCCTTCTTCCTCCACAACCTCCTCTCCTCCGACGGCGTCCAATCCGTCGCCCAGTTCAACACGGCCTCCCTCTTCCACGACTACCGCATCTCCTCCCAGAACGACGACCGCATCGCCTTCTCCGTCGACCTCTCTCTCCTCCACCGCGCCCTCCGCTCCATCCTCGCCATCTACGCCGACTCCCGCGACCTCAACCCCAACGGCCTCCTCATCAAATTGGTCAAGAAACTGCCTTCCCAATCCACCCTACCCACTCCTTATCTCACTTTCGAGGCCAAAGGCTACAAATCCGCCGTCGTCCAGGACGTCCCCATTTCCAAACCCTTATCCCGGGCCGACGTCCAGGAGCTGCAGCTCGCCGTCGAGAGCTGCGAGCAGTTGCCGGCGACCTTGGTCATGGCTCCGGAGCTGAGCTCGCTGCAAAGCTTCGTGGATGGGATGAAGCATGTGGGTGATGTGATGGGGGTTTGGGTTAGCAAGTATGGTGACCTGCATCTGCAGATATCGACCTCGTTGATCTCACTGGGGGCGGAGTTCAGGAAATTGAAGGTTTTGGGGGAGAGGGCGGATGCAGTGGCGGCGGATGAGGGGCTGAGTGTGCAGAGTCGGATGGAGAGAGGTGTGCAGAGGGGAGATGCGATGAGTGTGCAAGTGAGTGTCAAGCACTTCTTCAAGTGCTTACAGTGTAGTTTGGCGAAGCCCGATTGCGCCTTCTTTGGGATTGCGCCTCAGGGTGCTTGCTTGATGGTGTTTTTTCACTTCTTTGTTCCGGGCACTAGGGTCACTGATAAGTCCTTCAGTCTGCATTGTAGGCTGCCTGTGCTTGATCCCGGGTCAAGCTGAAATCTTGTTTTGTGTTCTTGCTCAATTGATTATGTTGTTCATCTGAAGCTGCATCAAAGAGTTTTGTTAGAATTTCTAGTGTTTACTAATGACTATATGCTAAATTGATACCTTATTGAGTGATTCCTTGAAGGCTTGCCAGGCAACCATATGATGATCTTGCGACGCCATTCCTTCCATAACTACTTGCATGGCGTGTCTGTGGAGGTGTTCGTACCATTGCACCGGGTTGCTAATGTCGATATTGTTGGAAACGAGATCAGGAATGTAGAAGCGTTTGATGTCCTTCCTCCACCGCATCAAGATGTACTGGCCGGGGATCTCCTCCACGCCGTTGTATTTGAGGACAGTCAATGCATGTCTGCATAGATATCCTCTGAAATTGAAGCAACAGCATATGCAGCGGACCTCCATCCCTATTTTATCGTATACAACTTCAAAGCTATTTGTCTCCCCTCCGTCATCTCGTTCTTTCACCATGTATGTGGTTATTGACCCATTTACATGAATCTGAGTCGCACTGAAACAACCAGACACCAAAGCCACCTCTTCTTGGAACTTTATGAATATTTGTTTAGTATACAATTCAGAAACCTGCATTTCATAATTGCACCTTGTTCTCAACACTGGTATAAACTCTCTCGATTCAATATCATCCAGAGCTTCCCTTTGAATCATTTTTTGTTGGAGTAATTCACAGACCTTGAAAAAATCATTCCAAGTTGTTTGATTATGTAGATAGCCATGGAAAAATGGATTCATGTAATCGCCAGGCTGATAAGTAAATATTCCAGAGAAAACACAGTTTTTCAAGTAAACTGGGGCCCATCTTTCTCGGTCTTCATACAAGATATGAAGCCATTCATGATCTCTAATGGCAAAATGTTGAATCATCTCCTCCCAGCCGGCCTCAAATTCTTCTATCTTCATTGAGGTGTACACTGTTCGATTTAATACTGTCTGAAATATTTCTGACTCCCCAACTTCTCCTAATTTCTCACGAATGCCCTGTATAACACGGGGTAAATAGAGACAATGATGAGCTCTAGGGAAAACCTCAGAGATTGCACCCCGCAGTGCCTTGCACTGGTCTGTAATTATAGTTTGCGGAGGCCGTCCAGACATACACGTCAGCCATGCTCTCATCAACCAAAGATAAGTCTCGAAGGTTTCATCAACGAGCAATCCACAACCCATTAACACAGAGTGACCGTGGTGATTCAGTCCACTGAATGACAACAGAGGCACCTCATGCTTATTCGACAGGCATGTTGAGTCGACAACTACCACATCACCAAAATAGCCATAGGCAGCCCTTGACCTTGAATCAATCCAGAAAACATTCCTCACAAACCCTTCATCATTTAGATCCATAATATAAAAGAAGTTTGGGTCAGCAAGCTGTGCCTGACGAAAATAATTGTGAAGAGCTTCAAGATCACCATTTCTAAATTTTAAACGTTTCAACTGCTCCCTACAGTGGCTAAGTTCTCTTTCACTTGAGCTTCCGTAACTCACTGAATCAACTGCTGGAGTTCGGTAAAGCTTAATTGTTTTTACTTCCACATCAACTGCAGATTCTGACTTCCTTTTTATCCCTGCTTCCATCTTCTTATGTGACCTGGAGTTTTGAGCCTTCTGATGATCAAATAAATGGTTATGTTCTAGTTTTACTTCATCCAACCTCCATCTGTTTGATTCCACCCACCTCAACCTTATCATTGCTAGACACCCTGTCCTTGTTTCCTTCCTTCGAGCACATGCTTCTTTCATTGTTTTAAAGCCCTCACAGTTGCAACAGAGTACAGCTCCACGTTTCTCTTTGCTGTTACGTTTTGTCCATGAAGATTTGACCCTGATACCAAATCCAAGCTCCTTCGCATGGCAGTTGTAATAGTTATAGGCATCTTCATATGAATCAAACTCCATTCCCTCCGCAAGTTGGAGATAAGACTTTTCCACAGTATGGTCAGTAGGAGCACTCGTAATTAGATTGCCAGCATCTGTTGCATTATCATTATCATTGCCAGGAATACCAAGCAAACAACTGTTGCTATCCCTGCCATTGCTTTGGATCTCAAGCATCTGATCACAATTGCTCTCGTGGTCATTCCTTTCAAATTCGAGCACATGGTCACTCTCACCTTGAAGGTTTACATTGTGAATGTCGATCAACTGCTCACCATCATTCTCAAAGTCTGCTCTTTCAATTCCAAGCACTTGCTGGATTGCATTCTCAAGATCATTCCCCTTGAGTTTAAGCATTGGGCTGTCTTCATTCCCAAGGTCATTGGCCTCAATCTTGAAGCATTCTTCCCCTTCATCATCCAGCAGTTCTTCACTATTTTCAGAAGTTGCCTCAATCTAACACGAAATGCAACAACAGGAACAAAATCAAAATTAACTGATTCAACACATACAGAAAGAGAACCAATACTGGAAGTATCAGGAACAAGTAAACTGTTTAAATGATACCTACGCTCAGGAAAAAAGATACGAACGCTAAGATTTATGTAAGCCACTATATATATTCACCATTTGCCAGAAGACTTCATTTGCTATCAAAATCTAGTGTATTTTTCTAAAAAGAAGCGTCCAAAATATGTTAAGCTAATATATAAGCATCAGCCACAGATTTCATTGGCCATCTTCTTCATATATACACAAGGCAAAAATCACCAACTCTAGCAGCAATCCAAATTTGATATCTAGCAAACGAACATCATAGATTTCCACATATTACATTGTTTTCCAATTCACAAATTCTACTGAAGTATGTTGCAGATAATGATGAACCAATAAGAAAACAACACAAAAAAATTACTTCATAATAAAAACTTCACAGCTACAGGAAGACAATGGAAATGAAACTACAAATAAAATTCACGTAGGAATCACATATCAAGCTGATACCAATGAGAACATGCAGGCAACAAAATAAACAAAGAGAAATTATAAACCTAAACAGAAGATTAAATGAGTTTCCGGTGAATATACTTGGAGTTGGGACATTCACACAACAATAATAATTAGGGCACTGAAAATTGGAGCAAGGGAGGGGCGATACAGTCCTCACGCGGTGAATACATCGCAATTGACAACATCAGAAATAAATAATTAAGAAAGCCTTACAGTAATCTCGATGCCGGAATTAGGCGATAAGACGTCTTCGGCGGGAGAGAAGACGGCGGCGTCGGCCATTGGTGGAGAATGGATTGACGTTGAGTTGCGCCAAAGTCCGAGAGGTTAGTATCTCTACCGTAGTTCAAATTACCTTTTTTTCATTATTATTATTGTTTAAAAAATGTAAATGACGTAAATAGACAAAAAAGCCCTCGCGTTTAAATATAAATTCTTACATTTTCTTTTTAATTTTGTGATTTATTTCTAATTGTTATTATATGTAATTATTGCACACGGTAATTTTATTACAAATTTGAAATAATATATAATAAAAAGTCTATATTATCAAATTTTTTATTATATGTTTTGTTGTTTTTCTTTAAAAAAAAACGAGGGTAGTATTAGTATATTTATGAAGTATTGTTACATCTAAAATATAATTCAATTATAAATTCAGAATTCAATAATTCCTCGAATTCTTAATTGACAACATTTTGAATTTTTTTATTATTTGAATGTGAATTTATAATTAAATTAATTATCTACAAATATTATTTTCGGAAATTGAAGAATTTTTTATTTTTTTTTAAAAAAAAAAGGACGGCGAGAAAAGCCGAGAGATTCAGTATCAGTAGCAAGTGGTGGTCGTTAAAATTCCAACTCCCACCACTCGCCACATTCTCTGCTCTCCACCACCACCGCCACCGCTCCGCAATGCCTTTCTCTCTCCTCTCTGTTCCTGCTCCGCCACATCTCATCTCACCAGCCACTTCTACTTCCTCTCCTATTAAATTATTCAATCAGAGACGATTCATCCGCACAATCGTGGAGGCTTCCAAAAAAGACGACGACGAACCTGCTTTCAATCCGTTTGGGTTCGTCACCGATAATCCGTCCAGCCGCAGCGCCATTCAGCTGCCGGAATCTCCCGCCGAGGATGGAAACGTCGGCCAAATGCTATATGTAATAATCTCTTGTTTCATTTATTTCCATTCATTTTCACTTTTTTTCCCCTTACAATAATTGGATAGTTTGTCAATTTAGTCTACTCGATCAGATTATTACGTGCCACTAATTTAATAGTGCAATTATGTAACAACCAACAATTTTGTATATATTCTTAGTTGGAGTGAAATTTGTAGTTGATTATTTTAGTTGGATGGAGAGAATAGATGATTAGTGGAACGAAAGTGCTTAATGATGTATTGTAGAATAATTAATTTGAAAAAACTGCTCTTTATAATTATAATTCAAATCAGCTATGTTGCAACGATATTGTTTGGACTATGAAGCGATTCAATACAAGTAAAATTTAGTGTTTCAACTGTATTAACTACCAAAGCCTACTCCATATGCAGAAATATGCCTGTCTGTTTTTTTTTTTTTTTTTTTTTTCTCTCTTTTTCATTTTAAGTATGATGTTGAAATTGATGGTGTTATGGATTGGCATCATCCCCTCTTAGTTTTCCATTGAGATTTAAGAGGTATGGACTATGGACTAATATTTGTATGCCGTGTCATCTCTTTTTCAAGAGAACAGAAGACAAGGGAAAGGACTTTGGCTCTTACATTAAATCTGGTGGTTTTCGATGGTTTGTGAGAGAAACAGGTAAAGACATTGCATTAACATGTTTCACAATCGATATTAGATGATTTAGTTTCTTTCCTTTGCAGGATCACCTCAGAGCAGGCGCGGAACCATTGTGTTTCTCCATGGAGCTCCGACACAGTCTTACAGCTACCGAGTTGTTATGTCACAGGTACTCCTGGTGATATGAGAACTAAACAATCATTGAATTTGAAACAGTGTTTTGAGCTATTAACGTGTCCAGTTTTCTGTGACCATTGAATGTGAGCATCAACTTCAATGATTAACTAAATAAAACATTGGTTAAGCAAGTTCTTTTTGTCTTTACTGATTTTCATGGCTTTCCTTGGTTTGTAGATGTCAGATGCTGGTTTCCGCTGCTTTGCACCCGACTGGATAGGGTTTGGTTTTAGTGACCAGCCACAGGCTGGATATGGATTTGACTACACAGGTTTGTGAGTTGTGCCTCATCGATTCTTTACTTCATTTTGTGGTTGTACGACAAAGTTTTCTGTGGAGTTCTTGACAAGCTCCTGAAAATCCCATTCACAGAGAAAGAATTCCATGAAGCATTTGACAAATTACTGGATACTCTTGGGATTGATTCTCCTTTTTTCCTAGTAGTTCAGGTCTGGACTTCTCCGTTATAGTTTGACATGCGTTTGAGTCCTCTTGCTTTCGCGAAAAACTTTGAGCGATTCACTTCTTCTTGTAGGGATTTCTAGTGGGATCGTATGGATTGACTTGGGCTTTGAAAAATCAAAGCAAAGTATCAAAGCTTGCAATCATGAACACGCCATTGACAGTCTCATCACCACTTCCTGGACTATTTCAACAGCTCAGGTTTCATGTTTGCTGTAATGTTTAATGCATTTGTTGTCAATGAAAACGACCATCTCAAGTCTCGTATACATTACACATTGTTGGTGTTCAGTCTATTGGTTTTTCTGAGTAGATGTTATCCACCTTTGCTGATCACCAGGATTCCACTTCTCGGTGAATTCACTTGCCAGAATGCAGTTATGGCTGAGCGCTTTATTGAAGCAGGTAGCGCGTACGTATCAAGAAAGTCTTCTTCCATTTCAGGATACCCCAAATCTTTTACTTTCAACAAGATTTCTACTTCTGATTTGAGATTTCCTAAGTTTGCTTTCCACACTTACAACAACTGGCTAATGAAAATCATTATCGACAGACTTCATTAGTTATTATGTTCAAGTTGGATCTACATTATTATGTCGCTGCATTTTCACTAACGAAAGAAAATAACTCGTGGCAGTTACTCCTTGAAGCTGGAAAAGGCAGATGTGTATCGGTTACCATACCTGTCCAGCGGTGCTCCTGGATTTGGTTTGTAATGCTCTCTTATCTTGGAACTACTTATATGCAGAAAATAAGTTTGAATTCCTGGTGTGGTGTCTGGATTCCATAGATCATTCTGAATTCTGTTCTCAAACCTTATCTGATTCATGCAGTGGGCTATACTTCTCAAATAATTTAATGTATCATGCCATGCTCAGACATTTGCCTGAGATTTTGTATGATTGTTATGTTATGATCCTGTTCATGTGTGGATAATTTCACTGATCTTTTTTTTTTTTTTTTGCAGCACTGCTTGAAGCTGCCAAAAAGGCCAACTTCAAGGATATCAACAGCCGAATTTCAGCTGGATTTGCATCTGGAAGGTACATCATTTACAAAAATATAAAAAAAGTCATGATATATGAGTTCCACTTTTACATGTATCCTCATTCAGGGTAATGGATAACGAAATTAAATTTTCAAGAGTAACTCTACATGATGCATTCTTTCTCATCTCTCAACAAGTTATGGAAACATACTTCATATGCATTTCAGCTGGGATAAACCGATACTGGTTCCGTGGGGAATATCAGACAAGTATCTCCCTCAGTCAGTGGCTGAAGAGTTTCAGAAAGGGAATCCAGATGTAATTAAGCTCAAGATGATCGAAGGTGCAGGCCACATGCCGCAAGAAGACTGGTAAAGTCTCTCAGAATCTATTCATTTGTTCAAAACATTATCTTTCCTACCTCTCTCTCTCTCTCTCATCAGCATTTCTCATTTACAGGCCAGAGAAAGTTGTTGAGGCCTTGAGAGCATTTCTCTAAATGCAAGATCAAAGTAGATATCATGTAAATCTCCAAAAGTGTACCAAAAGCATTCATTACTTGAAATTTGAAAATTGCAAATACATTACTTACTACTAGGCATTAAGAGTCTGTGACTGTTAAAGAAACTGGTAAATAAGAAACAGTGATGAATCTACTTACTACTTCACGTTCATCACCTTCTAAGCCTCTTCCTCAGCACCATTACTGAGATCGTCGTCACTTTCCTCGATCTCTTTCTTTGAAGAAGCGCCTCTCCCTCTAGTTTGTCTCCTCTGAGATTCTCCATTTTTCTCTCCCTTGAGTTTGCTCTTTGCGGGAGGCTTCTTAGCCCCCCCTTTTCTTTTCTTTGAAGGTGGTTCATCACCATCATCATCATCGTCATCCTCATCAGAGTGTTCAACACTTGCTTCGGACTTCTTCACTGTCGACGCCTTCCTGACATTACTGGTCTTCCTTCCTTTCACAACTTTTGGTTCCGGAGGCTCGTCTTCCGATCCCGACTCATCAACGCTTGCTTTCGACTTCTTCACTGTTGACGCCTTCCTGGCACTACTGGTCTTCCTTCCTTTCACAACTTTTGGTTCCGGAGGCTCGTCTTCCGATCCTGACTCGTCAACACTACCACCTTTTCCAGAAGTGGAGCGTTGAGATTTTTTGCCCAACTCTTTTATCGCTTGATTGCCAGTTAACTTTTGCACGTCAGGAACATAAGCTGTTGTCTGCAATACATATATAAATTCAAGAAGAAAAAAAAATGATAAATCATGAAACCAAATGCACATAGCTTTGAAAGATGACATACCCTGCCACCAGCTTTGATGAAGTCGAGTTTCTTCCCTGAAAAAAAAAAATAGAAAGCTTTTTTTAACTTTCTAACATGGAACATATAAATCACACCATTGTCCATTGCAACACGACGGCTAGAACTTCAATTTCCCATTTCCTTCCCAACACTATAAAAAAAACTTAGACACCACATAATTATGCACAAGCATGCACACACGCATTGGCAGAGGAAATGAAGTGAAACCAAGAGACTAGAATGGAACAAGAAGAATGATTGAGCCGACAGAAACCAACCATCAACAAAAGCCTTGCCAGGTTTCTTTTCCCTAGAATGGAAAATCCAATTAGTAGGGAACTGACTACTGTCAGCCCCAACTTCAAGAGCCCTTTCACTTACCTGTAAAATAAACCATTGATGTCAAATTTATCACCAATGTCCGAAAATCTCACCATTAATTTTTCCTGGCTTCCTGCCCCAGCGAACATGAAACAACCATCCAACAGGAAAGCGCAAGCTGTCAGCATCAACTTCGACAGCAAAGTCTGTAACCTAGGAGTATCATCTCCAGTAACATCCATATGAATTGCAAGCTTAATGCAAATAAAGGCATGCAGTCAACAAACAATATATAAGAAACCTCATTAATGCACTTGAGCAATGTTGCGCAGCTTTCTCTGGACAGGCTGGAAGCAGTTATCATCGGATGAATTCTCGCCTGTCAACACACCATTAGTTGATTAACGTACGGTGCTCATACATTTTCTATTTATCTTTTAAGGTTAAAAGATGAAGTACAAAAATAAATGCAAGCCCCCATAATATGAGTTCCAAGTTATGAGTTGAAACTGGAAATAGCAGCAATGGGTTTAAACTAGGGCATTCAGTAATTGAATCTGATGAAGCAAGCAAACTCTATAGGGGCACCTAGATCAGATTTTTCTCAGGGAAAAGATAAATGTGATGCAGAATAAAGCAGACTAACTTGGTAGAGAACTTCATCAGCCATCCAATTGCCAATGCCTGAAATAAAACTCTGCAGAGAAGAACAGACATCTAATGACTCAACAGCAGCTTGCGATGAAAGCACAAACACCAAAAGTAGCATGCCAGTGACACGAGATCATCTGATTATGCCTTCACATGTTCAATATAGAATCTTGTTGATTTTAGTGATAATTGATATCAGAAGCTCGAGATTGATTTCCATGTATTTGTATGTAACAACAAAAATAGAGCTTCATTAATATAAACCTACTTATTTCATTTGCATGCACGAGAATTTTTAATGTTGTATCATCAGGAGGAAGGGATTGGTTGATTTCTAGTGTAGCAACATTACTATACAACACAAGAATATTTTTATAGCCTTTACACTCAACATACTCATGCATAGGAAAACATTCAAAACCTGGTCAAGTAAAAGGGCCTTAATTCCAATGTTCTTCTTCCTCAATGAGTTTAGGAATTCATCTTCTGTCATGGGCTCTGTTAGCGCATCTGGGCCAAGCTCGGAGATTGGTGGCACAGAAACAGGCTGTAAAAGCTCAAATGCAGATTGAGAATTCAGTTTGATAAAAGTGAGAAAGAAAAAGGGGGAGGAAGAAAGAAAGAATAAACTCTTCAGAGTACAGATTGGTATATAGTTTCACAATTACATTGTCAAGCAAGCGAACTTTGGCAAACCGCCTCTTGTCAGTGAAAGAGAATTCCAAACCATCGTCAAGCTGAACCAAAAATAAATAAATCACATTATTTAGAAATTAAGACATCATTTTGGTATATGTACATATTTTTCCAAACTCTGAGCAATTTTTTTTTATGTTATGCATGCTATAGAGGACACAAAAGAGAAATTTTCATAGGTCTGCCAAGTAGAAACATCAGAATGCAGAATACTGTTGCAAAAATAAATTTGATGTTCAAAGAACCTTACAGCATGGTTTATATTGATAAAAAATCAAACACATGAACATAAACATGTGCTTGTTTATATACAACTATCCTCTGTTATATTATTCCTCTGTAGTGAAGCATGCCGTCTGAGTATATCATTTAATGTAGGATGCAATAATGAACAGTTTCAATTTCATTAATTAGGATCTGGATTCTCACTTCAACAAATAACTTCGAATACTTGGAAGGCCATTCATCTGTATCCTTCACAGCGGACCTGTTAATGGTAGCATATGCAATAAAAACATTTGTATTCAAGAATTAGATAATGATGAAGCAGCAAAAAATGATAATATGTCCTTCGACTAAATCCTCTATTCTACAACAACTAATCCCACAGCCTCATTCCTAAGTCAATTACAGTATTTTCTAAGTATAAAATTGGTATACTATCCAGAGTTCTTGGATGACCCATAAGAGATGATAGACGCAATATTGCACTCTAATTTCAAGTGTCAATAGTTGAACTATTGAGACAACATCAATATCTAGCTACATCTGGAAAAGAGCTTTAATTCGTTATGATTAGTCTTTTAAACCAATTGAGTAACTCTCGACTTATTCTACCCTACATATATTCTAAACATTTCCCTCTATTGACAAAGATCCTCTATTCCTTCAATCCAAAGGGACCTACTCAAGGATGGGACACACTTTGGCCTTTTTGTTAATAAAGCCTCCAAAGTTAGAAAAACAGTTATATAACAGGGCATTGTAAGACCCAACATAAGCCTAACTCCCTGTACCTGAGAACTCTATATCACAGGCCCATATGTTCAGAGAACATGAACACAGTCTGCTTACCTTTTATATTTGGTGACTGCAACCCCCTTGATATACACAGCTCCAGCCATTCCTGAAAGAAACAAATGGGGAGAAATCATAGGTGCAACCATAAGTCCTAAAAATGTTCTGATTCTTAATATTACATAGAAGCATTTCCAACAAAACCATTAGCTTGCCAGGAATCTTTGTTTCATTTTAAGAGAAAAATCATATTTCCAGGTTCACGATGTTTATTGTCAAGGTTTCCTCAATGGTGGTTCTGGTAAGTAGCAACCTTAAAAATATGAAATTTTAACAGAGAAGAACATTGTTGCGCTTACATTTTCATTAAAATGGAAATGTCTTGATTAAAAAAACATAATAATGGCAAAAGAAAAATAAGACAATTACTGTTTGTTACATTTCAACAAAATCCTAAGCACCCAGTGCAAACAACTTTACCATCCTCCCACTGTCATTGTTAATCTACATGCCCTCAAATAACCAGAGATACCAAGACTAACCAAAGATTCCAAGATTATCTTATGACCAAAATTTTCTAGTCCACAGAATATGCATTAAGCACACAAAAGCTGTGGGCTACGGCTGCGCATTACTTCAAAGGGCCAAAGGGGATGATTTGTTATTTCAAACGAAACTGCAGGTGGGGGTTAGAATTCAACCAGTAACCAAAAAATTTTAATAGGATAAGATCATCCAGTAAACCGCACAAAAATATGATCAATAATCGAAAAAGGACAAATATTTCTTGCCGCTTTATTTGAAATAAAGTTCTATGACCTTACACTCATGACATGCCACAAACCAAAACAGCAGCCTCATTATGCTATTAGTAGTCAATAGGGTTCAAATAGGTAACTTCAGGAATTTAGTACATAACCCATCCTTGTATGCAGTGAAATAGTTTCCAGTTACTCGCTCAAGTTAACCAGTGGCCCAATTCTCTATTTCATCAAATACACCGAAATAAAAACCAAGCAACGTTCTGAGTTTCGAAATAGGAACCACTAAACATCAGCATCAAGTCGAACACTAGTAATAACTTGCTCACAGAAACGATAGTAATGCATGAAATTTAGGGTTTAAATAAACAAAAGACAGTAGTCGCAACATTACCGAATTGGAAAGAGGGGAAAGGAGGAGAGTCTAACTCAATCCACATGTTCTTTCCCTTTCGATGTGCGGCCAAAATAGTTTTTCCGACGAGTGCCGCCTCGAAGTCCTTCGGAGAGACGCCGTCGATGACTTTGGAATCATCAGCGACAATCGCTTTTACAATCTTCTTTCCCACGCAGTTCTCCGCCACCGCCCGACGCGCCGCCTCGACCTCCGGTAGCTCCGGCATTTTGCGGCGGCAGTATAACTCCTCTGCTCCAAGCCTCCTAGAGTGAGTGAGTGAGTGACCTTTTTGGGTCTCGCGCGCTCTACCGCTTGCCACGGGGAAGGCTATATGAGTAAATGTGCATTTGGAGCAGTAAATATTACTCCTCCCTGTTTTAACTTACACCAATGTCATGGAGTATTAAATATTTGAAAAAAAATTCTGAATTGCCCTTATTTAGTAATAATTATAAATAATAATTTTATTAATTATGTTCAATTTATAATGATAAATTTGTAAACACTTGCAAAAAATAATAGGAGTACTAAATTTAGATAATGGATCATATAAATGGGACACCCCAAAAAGGAAACATGGACCAAATAATCGGGACGGATGAAGTATTTAAAAAATACTCTCTCTCAGGTCATTAATCCCATTTTGATCCGACACATTAACCAATGTTAATGTTTGTGAGAGTAGTGAAATTAATAATATTTTTTTCCATTTTATGAAATAAAACTAATATGACAGGACAGACGAAAATGGGAAATAGGACTACATGTGAATTGTATATCATTAATCACTTTAATATAATTTTTCAAAATAATATAAATCACATTTTTTTCATCATAAATATTTTTTTGAACTATATATAATATTTTGGATCTATTAATAATCATCCACATGAATATTAATTATAATAGATAAAAAAGGTTACATATTGAACCATAAACATCTATTGCAATTTTTTAAATATTCTCAATTTTGAACATATTTTATATGAATTTTGTATAAAATATTACAAAAAATAAATACTTTAAAGAGTAGATCTTATGTGGGATATGTATTTCTTTGGGACATTTGTGTGACATAATTGTGCATTCGGTTCGAATTCCATTTTAAATGTATTCCAAATTTTGATCGAAATAAATTTTATACTAAACTCATTCGGATCCTAATGAATTACGCACAAATCATATTATTGAATGAAGATGGAGTGCACTTAGGGTAAAACAAATTCTGCTTAAATTGCATATTCTTATCGAAATTAATTTTACACTCAATGCATTCTGATCGAAAGCAATTCTACACTAAATGCGTGTTTGTCTCACGTGAGATCGTTTCACATTAGTTTTTGTCACTTAAAATTTTATGATATGAGAAAGGTAAATTTATATTTAATAAAGTATAATCATTTCAAGATTTTGAACAAAATATGATAGTAGGAGAGAGAAAAAAATACATTATTAAATTTGAATTTAATAAAAAGAATAAAATTAATAACACCTTAAATTTTAAAATCATAAAAAGCTCAGATTAGTTGCTAGTTATTAATAGAGAGTGGTTTTTATAATTTTATTTTAGATACGTAACATAATAAAAATGAAAGATTGATACCTTTTATTTGAAGGACTTTTGCAGAATGCATTATATAAAGGGTCTTCAAGTCTTACCAAGGAACACAATAAATTTAGCATTAGCTAGAGAGAGAGATCAGCCAAGTCGAAAGTTCTAGAAACTGCTTTGGACCAAGACTCCGCCTTCTTCCTCCTCACCTCGCCGTCAATACTCGGCCGGAAAGTCGTCGATTCTCCCCCCTTCACTTTCACCCCCGAACTAAATATCTCATCCTCCGTCCACACCCCGACAGCCAATCCAGCAGCAAAAGCAGCTCCCAGCGCCGTCGTCTCTATGTCGCCCGGCCTCACCACCGCCACGCCCAGCAAGTCAGCCTGAATCTGCATCAACAAGTTGTTCACAGTCGCGCCGCCGTCCACTCTCAGCACAAACTCCTCCTCCCCCTCTCCGTCTCCGACATCCTTCTGCATCGCCTCCAACACATCCTTCACCTGAAAACACATGCTCTCCAGCACCGCCCGAGCAATGTGCGCCTTGTTCGTAAACCTCGTGATCCCGACGCACACTCCCCGGGCGTCGTCGCGCCACCACGGCGCGAACAGCCCGTTGAACGCCGGCACGAAGTAAACCCCCCCGGTCGACTCGACCTCCGAGGCCAGACCCTCGATTTCACCGGCGTTCCTGATCATGCCCACTCCATCCCGCAGCCACTGCACGGCTGCTCCGGCGATGGCGATGGAGCCCTCCAGAGCGTAATTCGTCGGAGCTTCCGGCCCAAGCTTGTACGCTAACGTCGTCAGCAGCCCGTGGGTGGATCGAACTATCTCCTCCCCGGTGTTGAGGAGTATGAACGCACCCGTCCCGTACGTCGTCTTGGCCTCGCCTTTCCGGCAGGCTTGGCCCAGCACCGCCGCGTGCTGGTCGCCGAGGCATCCGGCGACGGGGACTCCCGGAATCGGCCATTCTTGGGAGATCTCTCCGATGATCTCTGCGTTGGAGACGATTTTGGGCAGGATCTGAGGAGGGATCCCGAGCGTTTTGAGAGTGGTTTGATCCCAATTGAGAGTGTTGAGGTTCATCAGCATGGTTCTTGATGCGTTGGTGACGTCGGTGACGTGGACGCCGGTTTCCTTCCCGCCGGTCAAATTCCAGATGAGCCAACTGTCTATGGTTCCGATGAGTGCATCTCCTTTCTTGACGGCTTCCTTGACGGCGTCCACGTTATCGAGGAGCCACATCACTTTGACGGCGCTGAAATAGTTGCTGATCGGCAAACCGCACGCCTCCGCGAAATGAGTTCTTCCGCCGCTCAGCTCCTTCTCCAGCTTCCTGTTTCAACCATATCATTAATTATTGTAAAAATCTCTGCTTAGCCCCGGACAAGGCACTAGAGTCTAGACGATCCTGAAACTAAAACTCTCAAATTTGTCCATTCGCTCGGGTTGTAGTTGTTAAAGCATCTTGTCTGTGATTGAGAAGTCAGAGGTTCGAGCTCCCATGGGAACATTTGGGTGTGTGATTGTGTGTGAGTTTAAAATTAATGTAGACTTATTCAAAAAAAAAAACCTCAAATTCTCGTGTTTATACGATTTGACGAGTAATCGATGTTTTAATGTCTTTAATTTAATCGGCCTAGGTGCCGATCTAAACGGTTGACTAAGTAGATTAAGTGCTAGGTTCCATTTAAGCACCTAACAATTTTTACAATCAGACGATTTCATCGAAAACAAGGAATTCAAAATATCACTACAACAAAAAAGCTAATAGACAACGCAGAAATTCGCGTCGTCTATGTGTAGACGACGCGGATTTCAGCGTTGTCTATTGTTAAATAGACGACGCGGACAACCGCGTCGTCTATTACTTTTTTTTTTTTCTATTTTTTTATTTAATTTCGAAAATCCTGTAAAAAATTATATAAAATAATTTATATAATGCAAAAACAATAAAAAAACAATAGAAAATGACAATTTAATAATTCTCACAATTAAATTAATTCTCAAAATTATATATGTTTTGAAATAATGTAGTGTTAAAACTAACTACAACTATACAAAGCGGCAAGGAATCCAAAATATATATGTTGATGGTAATTGTGATGATAGTGGTGTAAAGCAATAAATTCTCTTGGGTGAAGAGAAAATACATGATTTGAATATCATAGTCAAGGTGTACAATTGATTTCTTGACTTGAATTTGGTGTCTATATATATACATGAATATGAGATCAACAAAACCGTTTAAGTTACCTAACTTTAAAAAAAATTGACAAAATCAGCCACAATAAGTAGTACTAGCTAGTAAGTAGGGAATTAACCTGCAAAGAGAGGTGGTGCGAACATCCATCCAAACAAGGGCGTTGTAGAGAGGGAGACCACTGCATCTGCTCCACACAACCACCGTCTCTCTCTGGTTCGTCACGCCGATGCCTTTCAACCCCCTCCCCACATCCTTCCCCGCAGCCACCGCCTTCTCCACCGCCTTCCCCATGCACACTCTCACGCTCTCCATAATCTCCATCGGATCGTGCTCCACCCATCTAATTCAAACAATCAAACTCATCATCATATCTATGTACGTAAGAAGGTGATGATGATCAGAAATAATGATCAGTACCCTAGTTGCGGGGACAACTGCGTGTACTCGACTTGGTGAGACGCGACGGCCGTCTTGGACCGATCGTAGATGATGAATCTGGTGCTGGTCGTGCCCTGATCCACTGAACCTATGAATACTTCTTCTTCTCCCGACATCTCTCTCTCTCTTTTTCAATGTTTCTCCCTCCACTTTGCTCTTTTCTTGCAACACTTGCCTTTTTTTTATACTCGTTTCTTTTCTTGTTTGATTTCTTTGTTGCATGCCTTATTATATATTATTCACAACACTTGTTTTCTTGGTTTTTCCATTTTCTTGCAATTTTTTTACAATATTTCTTCAAACTTTATGTAAACTAGCGAGTGCCCCTGACTTTGAGCTCTTGACGTATTTCTTTCGAGAAATATTCTACTTTTTTTTTTCTTCTTCTAATTGTTTTCAAATGATGTATAAATAGAGCTAGCTTGAATCAAATCCATGTTTGAATTGAGATAGATTCATGTCGGAAAGAAGATGATCAATAAAATCTTTTTGTTAGAGATGTATGTGATGTTTGTAAATGGAAAGATTTGTACAAACTATTCGTTTCATTACAAAACTATAAAAAAAGTCCTTGCAAATACTATGTTCATCAAGTGATAAAGCATATCACATTAATAAAATATTGTTTTTGAAACTAAAAATTAAAAAAAAAGGAAAGAAAACTTTATACAGCAGAGTGGATGTCAACTTTTTTATTAGAATAGGAATGCAGAAGGAGACGGCCATTGTGATTGTGATTTGATATTTATATATGTGTATTATATTTGGTATGGATTAGGTCGTCCATCTTTTTTTAATATCGAAAAGCTTGATAGCAATATATATAATTTAATATTGCTACAAGTTCAATAGTATTTATTTTCTATGAAAGTGTGAGACTATGAATCACAATCTTTTTTAATTCCGACTAAAAAAAAAATCCAAAGTCATTCCACTACAAACTCTAAAATATGATATTTTAAATTCTTCCCAAAGAGCATATTAATGTTACAAATGCTAATTAAGTACATTAGAAAATATTACTATTATAATTGGATATAGAATTTGATTAATTAATTAATTAGAGACCAAATTATAAATTATAAAATAATCGTTGTATTTTTTTATATTTTTAAATATAAATATTAATAAATAGAACCATATAATTTTTTTATTTTTTCTTCTAAAAATAATATAAAATCACACGGCTGGACCAGTTTTGGTTTTATGTTTTTTTATATATATTTGGTTCCGAATAGAGATTTAAAAAAATCATTTATATGAAGAAGATAATAAGATTTTACAATAATGGTGTTCTTACTAGTCAAAGGAAATATTCATAATTTTAGTCTTTTAGAATAAGTAACATATATAACTGGGCTTTCTAATCAATGCTGTTTTGGGCTTACAATTCATTTAAATATAAGGTTGTATGTATTTAAATTTATGCAATCATATGAAAATAAAGATTATAAAATTGTACTACCTCCTTCCCAAAACAATTATCTGGTTTGAAAATAACACAAATATCAACGCGAGTAGAGATAAATGAAATTATTATTTTATTAATGAGTGTTTCCATTTTAGGAAATATAACAATTGTTTGTGACAGACAAAAATAAAAAATAAGATAATTTGACAATTATTTTGTGACGAAGGTAATATCAAATAAGATCATGTGAACGCAGACACAACTAGAGTTTTTTATATTCATTTTTTTTAATCTAACCAGGGGGATCTACATGTTCACTTGGGAGTTGTGGGTACAAGTCCCAATTTTATTTTATTTTCCTTTTTTAGTAAATATATTTATTATTATATATATTTATTTATTTATTTACATACTATTAATATTTCTTTATATAATATTTCTAATTTATTTTACTTATATATTGTATCCCAATTTTAAATTTCTGGATCTGCCATTAAATCTAATTAATATTCATCTCCTCTAATATTAAAACAAAGGAAAAAAATATTAATTATAACATAAATTATTTTGACTTATACATATTATTAAAATATATTATAAATTATTAATTTTGTTTCAAATTTATGATAGGAGCAAATTTATAATACTCCCTCTGTCCCTTCCTATTAGTCCCATAGGAAGGGACACATAAACCAATGCAAAGTAGTGGAAAAGTTAAAAATGCATTATAAAACATTAAAAATTTGTAAGTGGAAATGGATAATTACTAAAAGGGTATACATTCCCAAAAAAATAGAGGGAAAATTTATGCTAAAAAAAGGAGGCAAAATTCAAATTTTACAATAAATACTGCCTAATCCATTGCAATTAACACATTTCTGCAATTTACAAATTTCTGAAAGTTTACATCAAAATGGGAAAAAAGGCAGATGTTCCAGATTCTAAAAAAGAAGAAATCATGCAGTTCTTGTTAGTGAACTGCATTGATGGCAAGCCTGGAAGGGGGAAGATTAACGAAGCAGCTGCAACATTCAATGTCTGTCGGAAGACAATTTCACGGATCTGGGAAACTGCAAAAGGGCAAAGGGATAAAGGTGAAGTCATGCATGTTGTGGGCAAGAAATTCATGAGAATCCATGAAGTGAAACATAAGGTAAATTATGATCAAATAGCTCAAGTACATTATCAAAAAAGAGGAACAATCAGAGCCCTAGCAGATAGTTTAAGTGTTCCAAAATCTGTGGTGGGTAGGTGGGCTAAATCACATCTGATCAAAGCACACACTAATGCAATTAAGCCAGCTTTGACAGATTCAAACAAAATGTCTAGGTTGATTTTCAGTTTGCAAGCTTTAGAATATGACAATGCATTGAATATCATAAGATTCAAGCCTATGGAGAATGTCATTCACATTGATGAGAAATGGTTTTATTTAACCAAAACGACCCACATATACTACATCACCGAATCTGAACAAGAAGTACACAGGGCATGCAAAAGCAAGAAATTCATACCAAAGGTTATGTTCATGTGTGCTGTGTCTAGACCTGTGTTTTCAGACGATGGAAGTGTTTTGTTTGATGGTAAAATTGGCATTTGGCCATTCACTGAAGAGTTAATGGCTAGAAGAAACAGTAAGAAGAGGGCTGCAGGAACAATGGAGACTAAGCCTATTAATTCAATCACTAAACAAGTGATTAAGGATTGCATAATCAATCAGGTAAAGTGTTTAGCTTTTTTTTAAATTGTCATGCATGTTTATTTATCCTAATTTTCATCCTACTTACTTAAATTAATGTCCAACATACAGATTGTACCAGCAATAAAAGCAAGCTGGCCTGCATGTTTACCTAAGACAATCTATATACAGCAGGACAATGCAAGGCCACATATCAACAATTCAGACCTAGATTTTCAAGCAATAGCACACACTGATGGGTTCAACATATCATTAGTGCAACAGCCACCTAATAGTCCTGATTGTAATGTTAATGATCTTGGATTTTTTAGAGCAATTCAAAGTCTGCAACAACAACAATCATGCAGGGATGCAGAGGAGCTAGTTCAAGCAGTCATATGCAGCTACAACAGCCTTGATGCAATGACACTAAACAAGGTGTTCTTATCATTACAGTGTTGCATGCAAGAAATTATGAAAGTGAAGGGATGCAACAATTACAAGGTGCCACATATGAAGAAGAATGCTTTATTACTAGCCAATGAATTACCAAGAACCTTACAAATACCCATGGAACTGGTGAAAGAGACCATGCAGTTCTTAATTGATGCAGGGCACATTGATGGGATAGAGAGGCTTCTTTCAGACCTAGGAATGCAAGGGGAAGACATCTAATGACATTAACTAGGCTTGCCTTTTTGTAAAGCTTACAGTTATAAGTCTTGTTTTTTGTAATAGACATGATATTCAATGTAATGCATTATGGTATAGCTTGCAAAGCCGAAATGTTTACCTAACATTTGAATGAAACCACTTCAAAACTTTTTAAACACATTTCACACAAAAAATTCACAAATGTGTTTGTTTTTTTATAATGTGTGTGACCAAATTTTTATATCATCTCAGATCATTAGCCCCACTAATCCAACAACAGAGCCAACAGATAATCAACCACAGAGCCAACAACCAAAAACA
>JAPKLW010000642.1:367700-387494 GCA_026898455.1 Plectranthus barbatus | reverse complement strand
GTTACATCCGAACTAATTAGACAAGATTGAAATTTAAATACGGGGTATTACATGTAACTTATCAAAGAATTACAATTTAATATTATAATTTGAAATATATTTTAATATTAATACTATCAACAACAATTGTCATTATATCACGTGTGCTTTAAGGCTTAATTAAAAACTCGTTAAATCCTACATCTTTCCATTTTTTTATTATATAATTATTAAATTTATTGTTGTCGAACCAAATTGAATGTAGTTACGCCAACAACCTAATTGTTACACCACCATTTTTTGTGATGGCCTAGTGTTTTTTTTTTTTTTTTTTAAAGGAACGAGGATGAAAAATTTGAAAGATTTTATGCATGAAATATTTGTTGTTAGAGAATAATTTTAAAGAAATTTAATGATGGTTTAATCATATATGGCTGTTGGTACTATAATTATCAATTATTGTTGCACTCCAAAATTAGTTGAGAAATCAATTAGTAATTATTCATGTTGCATTTAATCATTTATGGACCCAACAATTTTCCTACAAATAACACAAAATATAACAATAGTGAACTTTAAAAACAAAACAAGCATCCACAACAACTTGATAATTGAGGATATAATAGCCAGGGCCGATATGATGTGGTGGTTGGTGGATTCCATGAATTCATGATCGATCAAAAATCTTTATAACAATAAAATATTTAATTTAAAACTCTTATGTAAAAATTATATATGAGGAACGACAGTATTACCTAAAATATTATTATTATTTAAATAGAATACAAATAATTTATAATTTACACACTTAAATACTTGGACTTAAGTACCCGAACTAAAATTTGACAAATCGAACTGATAAGTCACCATCAGTTTGGATAAGTACAAGCTTATTAAAATAATTATTTTCGTTGTGCAATTTACAATAACTCTGAAAAACGAGACCAACAAGATGGATATTTTACATTTTTTAAGTACTTTTTTAAAGAATAAATACATTAAAATTAAAGAGATGATCTGAAATAAATGACTAAGAAAGATATAGATTATTCTGAATTACACAATAAAGTGTAATGTTTTATAATATTTTAAATAGAATATAGTGATATCTTGTTTTACCTATGTTTAATACTTAATAGTACCATGTAAAATGTATAGAATTTAAAATACAATATTAGTAAGTGAACTTTATCTATACATGTTTTAGTTTCTTGATTTAGTGATGTATATATATATATATATATATATATATTTTAAATATTTAATTTCTTCATTGTTATAACTTAGAGAAAAGGATAAGAAAAATGTTCAAAATTGAAATGATTTACAATTACAAATATAGTGTGCTAAAAAGATAGCCGCATTTTAATTCACAAACTTAATCGTCACATAATTAATAATGTAAGCACATAAGAAAGTTTTTATATAATAATTTTGATGTAATATAGTTTTAATTATTTTACACTAACCCTACAAAGTGAAAGTTCTAAATCTGAAAAATATATATTGTAATAGTGGAGATTCCATATAAAGACTTTTAAAATATTCAGTACCTATAAATTTTTTTTTTCCATTTCTAACTCAAAATTTTAGTAATTATCAAATAATTTATATGAATAATTAAAATTATAGGAAAATGGAATATTTATGATGTCGGTGAGGCAATGCCACGAAGGTTGTCGGTGGCATAAAATAGCCGATGCCTGATTTTCCTGTCGACGTTCCTTTCGTACTTCACTTTTATTATATAATCATTGGGTTGAAAATATTAATTACAAATAAATTATCAAAATATTGTGCGTATATATATGTGTATAAAATAAAATAAAATAAAACAAAACCAATAAAACATTAAATTGAAAATTAATTTGTAAGGGTAAGCATTGGATTATTCTTCGTCGGATTTTGGACGATAAAAAGAATAAAATAAAATAATGATCTTGCAAAATAGAAATTGAATCGAATTAAAAATTGAACCGAAACATAATTTAGTTTTTTAGGATTTTTTTCCCTTTCGATTTTTACCAATTTATTTTAAAAAATGATTATTATATTAAATTTCTTTAAAATGTGCACGTGTTTGATAAAGATGTAAACAACCTAATCATAAAAAGGACAGCATCAATTTCAAATTCAAAAATAAAATATAAGTTAGAATTATATTTTTAGTAATATAATAAAAAAAATTAGGAGAGTTGTAGATTTAGGACTTAAAAGATAGTTTAATTATCGATTTAGGACCTGAAAGATGATTTGTCAATTCAGGATCAGAAAGATGAAATAATTAGCAATTCAGGACCCGACAAAAAACTAATACACCAATATATATAAATTAAGTTTTTTTTATTGTTTTTATAAAAAAAAACGAACCATACATAAAAAACAAAAGTTTCAAATAAAAAGTAGCCGAACTGAAAAGCAAGTAATCAAATTGAAAATACTAAAAATTGTTCAATTCGATTCGATTATTGAATTTTTTTTCATGTTTTTGCTTAACCCTAGTGAAAGTAGGAGTTAGGTTAATTGGTTGATTACTTATTAGTTGTTACAAACCCTAGCAATTAAGTTGTCAACATAAACAATGGAAAGCGTGTTTGGTAGATACAAAAAAAAAAAAGAGAGGTTACAATTGATTAGTGGTCATATCTTCAAATCCAAGTTGGTGGTGTAAACACATTTTTAGCAAATTGAAAAGAGATATGTGAACAAGAAATTAGGCCATTACACATGTATAGATAGATTACAAATATATTTAAATAGTTTTGTAATCTAATTTTATATATGTTGGTAAGTATGAAAAGTAAGACAATGAAAAAAAAAGCACTTTTTCTTTTTGTTACATGACCAAATGAGTGTAACAACTTTAGTATTGATAATAACTAATGTCTCTAAACAGAAAATGTTAGAGGCGCCAAATACAGACTTGAAAATCTCTAAAAGCTCAATCAAATTTTATAGAACTGTGAAAGTAGCTAACCCTGTGAATCTCTATGTAGTGTCGCCCCTAAAAAGGTAGTAACAAATTAAAATACTTGCTATGCAAAGTATTTGATTATACTTTATATTTTTTGTCAATTTTGAAGTCTGTAAAATCTCAAACTAACAACTATTAGTGGTATTTTTTTGTTATAAGCATGACTTATCCATCTTTTTGCATAAGAGTGGTTGGATTTTAATATTATATCAAAATCAATCTACTTATGTTGTAGTAGTAAAATATTTCTAAGCGTTGTAAATTAAAGTAAGCAAAAGTGAAACTCTTTCTTTTAAAAAAAGAAAAAAGATGTAGACGTAGTATAAAGTCCTTAAGACGGATAAGATTAAGTTTTTTTTTCTCGAATAAATGAATAAAGTTAAAAAAAAAAAAAAAACAAATTGGCACACAATAAAAAGACAAGAAAAACCCGTAAACAGGGAAAAAAAAGTGATGATTTATTTTTATTTTTGGAGGAAAAAAGTGATGATTTATTGGTATTGAGGAGATAGCGTATACTCCCTCTGTCCCGTTGAAGTAGTCCACTTCTCATTTTTGTTTCTCCCATAAATTAGTCTCATTTTCCTAAAATGGTAAACTTTTTCACACTCATCAATGAAATATTAATTCCACTACACTCACATTTCTTAATCTCCGTACCGAAAAGAAAAGGGACTACTTCTAAGGGACGGAGGGAGTAACATTTTTCCAAGTTGCGGAATAGATTCCTTCTTAGGGTCCTCCAAACATTATGAATAATTAATACTCCCTCCGTCCCGGTGAAGTAGTCCCTTTTCTTTTCGGCACGGAGATTAAGAGTTGTGAGTGTAGTGGAATTAATATTTTATTGGTGAGTGTGAAAAAATTTGCCTTTTTAGGAAAGTGGGACTAATTTATGGGACAAACAAAAATGGGAAGTGAGACTACTTCAATGGGACGGAGGGAGTATTAGTTTTATTGTGTCATTTCGCTTGGAGTGTAATAATTAAAGCACTTTGAACTCAATAAAAAATTCGCAACTTCAGCTAAAATTTGACTATTTCGAGCTTAAAATTTTCAAATCCATCAAGCTCAAGGTCATTTTTAATTATTATTTATATTTTTTAAAAAAAAGAGTTCAGAATATTTTTATATTATAAAAATATATAATTAATTAATAAGTTGAGTAATAAAAATATAGGTGAAAAAACGAAATTTTCTCCAAAAAAAAATCTTATTTGAAAATCTTATGTAAAGTTTTATTTGTTTGGGAATCTTTTATTTGAGAATCTTATCCAAGTTAGAAAATTTAATTCAAAAGAATTTTCTTTTTGAGAGTTTTATCCAAAATAATTGATCATAATTTTTTTACGACGAATTATCTGTAAAATTCCGCGCAGTGTCAAAATCATAATAATTCACGTGTCAATAGGGCGCAACATAGACACTACGTAAAATTTAATGGATGGTTCATCGTAAAAAAAATTATCATTAATTAAATTGGATAAATTACTCAAACAAAATATTCTTTTAGATAAAATCTCCTAATGAATAAAATTTTAGATGTAAAAATTTAGTATCTCTCCTAAAAATAAGTACTCCCTCCGTCCCATTTATTTGGTCCCGTTTTAACTTGCACAAATGTCAAAACTCATTTATGAATACATTAAATATTTGAACAAATTTTCTGAATTATCCTTATTTAGCAATAACTATTAATAATAACTCTATTAATTATGTTCAATTTATAGGCATAAATTTGTAAATACATGCAAAAAAACAATACTAAATTTAGATAATGAACCATATAAATAAGACACTCAAAAAGGAAATATGGATCAAATAACCGGGACGGAGGGAGTATTATATTAAGCTTAATAAAAATATGAGTTCATCAAAATTTGGAGTAAGAGTTGGCTTGACTCCTCAATTATCTTAAACATGGTAGGAGATTTTATTACTCCACTTTTTTAATTAAAGAGTCCACAATCAGTTACAGTAGACTTAGTCGCATGCGATTCCTCCCTGGTCCCTTCAATATTACTCCGAGATTTGATGATGCTATAAATGTCGCAGTTTCAGCTCCCCACTCTCAATCTTCCATACTCCTTTTACTCTCGCGGCTCTCACTCTCTCCCTCAACCGACACATTTCGCTCTCTTCATTTTGTTTCGTTGTTTCTCCCTCTCTCTCTCTCCCCCTTTTCATTTTCTCCCGGGGGTTTGTCTATTCCCGCGAGAATGGCGTTGTTGTCAGATCAGGGGGCGGAAATCGTGATTCCGGTGTGCGCAGTTATCGGCATCGCCTTCTCGCTTGTGCAGTGGTTCCTTGTCTCCAAAGTGAAGCTCTCGCAGGAGCGAGGTGGCGCCGTCAGCAATGGTAATAATGGCTACACTGAGTACTTGATTGAGGAGGAGGACGGCGTCGCCGACCATGATGTTGTTGCTAAGTGCGCTGAAATCCAGAACGCAATCTCCGAAGGTATTGAATACGACGTAATGAAATGTGAATAGTTGTAGATCTCATTTTTCACGCATTTTTTTTTATGCATTATGTTTGTGTGTTTTTGTTCGGTTACACTTTTCTGCTTGTTTGTTTTAGCTCTGTTTTTCTCGTGATATTGAGCCGCTTTCAATTTTAAAGTAGATGAGTTTCCGGTGAGAAAAGGGATTTTCTTTAAGCTGAGCTGCTTTTGATATTCTAGCTGAATTTAGGTGAAGTAGAGTTGAAAGATACATTTTTTATGGTTATTCTTTTGGAGCTTGTGTGCTATTGTTACTTATTGATTTCAAGATATATATTTTACAAATTTCAATTCGTTTGATTTCTTGACCAACATGGTATTTTCATTTTTATTCAGCTATGTATCTGTTTCATTTAGCGCAGTTGGTTTGCTTTTTAACACAAAAACTTGTTTTGTGCTTACAGGGGCAACATCTTTCCTCTTTACCGAATACCGATATGTGGGTATTTTCATGTTTGCTTTCGCAATCCTCATTTTCCTTTTCCTGGGTTCTGTTGAGGGTTTCAGCACAAAGAGCCAGCCTTGCACTTATGACAAGGAGAAGCTGTGCAAGCCTGCTCTTGCAACTGCCTTGTTCAGCACTATATCCTTCTTGCTTGGTTCTATCACTTCTATCCTTTCTGGTTTCCTTGGGATGAAAATTGCAACCTATGCAAATGCAAGGACAACATTGGAAGCTAGAAAAGGTGTTGGGAAAGCTTTTATTACTGCATTTAGATCTGGAGCTGTCATGGGTTTTCTCCTTGCCGCAAATGGCCTATTGGTTCTTTATATTACCATCAATCTTTTCAAGCTCTACTACGGGGATGATTGGGAAGGTCTTTTTGAGGCAATTACTGGATATGGTCTCGGTGGATCCTCCATGGCATTGTTTGGGAGAGTTGGAGGTGGGATTTACACCAAGGCAGCTGATGTAGGTGCTGATCTTGTTGGAAAGGTTGAAAGGAACATCCCTGAAGATGACCCCAGAAATCCTGCTGTAAGCTAGCAAATCTATGTTTAGTGGATAGTTAGTGGATAGTTTTGATAAGAAGGGAATTTTCTTATAACTATCTTATTTTGCAGGTGATTGCTGACAATGTTGGTGATAATGTCGGAGATATTGCTGGAATGGGTTCTGATCTTTTTGGTTCTTATGCGGAATCCTCATGTGCTGCTCTTGTTGTGGCCTCCATATCGTCGTTCGGCATTACTCATGACTTCACTGCCATGACTTATCCTCTGCTCATCAGTTCAATGGGAATTCTAGTTTGCTTAATCACCACTCTTTTTGCTACTGACTTTTTCGAGATCAAGGCTGTCAAGGAAATTGAACCAGCGCTGAAGAAGCAGCTCATCATCTCCACTGCACTCATGACAGTGGGTATTGCAATTGTCACATGGACGTGCTTGCCGACATCGTTTACAATATTCAACTTTGGTGTTCAAAAAGTGGTGAAGAACTGGTAAGGGCTTTTAACCATTCAACAATTCAAATGGATCCGTGGGGTAGAAAATACATCGATTCATCTTTTATCTATGAGCATTCCCATTGGCGTCTCATGCATTTCTGACTGACTTTGTCTAGTGAATCTCACGTTGGGAAAAGGCTGTGGTCACTTTTGCACTATCATCTACAATTCAATTATGTGCAAATTCTTGACATCTTTCTCTCCCCTTGAAGAATCTGCTTTAGATCTCTCTTTTAGTGCAAGATCTTGAACTTGGTATATATGAGAAATAACCTCTGTCCTGTCTTGCGGTTGAGACATGATCATTCTATGATAATAAAAAGACAAATGAACTATTGAAAAGAGCCTAGGAGTAATGCTGCTTAGTTTTATCTGCCAGTATCCTTCTCTGCCTTAAAGCTAATATTTTAACTCTCTCATATTTGATCCCTTCTGGCTTTGTTTATTTGCACTTTGGGATCCATATCTGACAAAAACTTCATTAAGCAGAGCATGGTGGTGTTAAAAGTTTTCCTTCATACATACTTAATTAATTAATGCATTTCAGGCAACTCTTCCTCTGTGTTTGCGTCGGGCTTTGGGCTGGACTTATCATTGGGTTTGTCACTGAATATTACACCAGCAATGCTTACAGGTGCAATTAGCAGTTCCCTTTTCCATCTGAACTTGTTTTGTTCCTTTTCTTGTTCTTATCCTTTTAGTTAATCTTTCCTTGATTTCGGATTGTGCAGCCCTGTGCAAGATGTTGCTGATTCCTGCAGAACGGGTGCTGCCACGAATGTTATATTTGGTCTTGCCTTGGGATATAAATCCGTTATCATTCCCATTTTTGCCATTGCAATCAGCATTTTTGTCAGTTTCACATTTGCTGCTATGTATGGTATTGCTGTAGCAGCTCTTGGGATGTTGAGCACTATCGCCACTGGGTTGGCCATTGATGCTTATGGTCCTATCAGTGATAATGCTGGAGGTATAGCTGAGATGGCTGGGATGAGCCACAAGATTCGTGAAAGAACTGATGCCCTTGATGCTGCTGGGAATACAACTGCTGCAATTGGAAAGGTTGTCAATATGGTCATTTCATCCCTACATCTAAATATTAATGCTTACTTATTTGCAAATGTGTATACATATAAAATCCCATGCTTTGATATAAGATATGTTCATGAGGTGCATTGAGATGTGCACCCTTAGGTTCTACTATTTTGGAAGTTCATTTTAAAACTCATCATTTCGAGCTGATTGCTGTTCCATATTTCTAATTCACTGTATCTGGTTTTAGGGTTTCGCCATTGGATCTGCTGCTCTTGTTTCTCTTGCACTTTTTGGCGCCTTTGTCAGCCGTGCTGAAATCTCAAAGGTTGATGTGTTAACCCCAAAGGTCTTCATTGGTTTACTTGTTGGCGCCATGCTTCCCTACTGGTTCTCTGCCATGACCATGAAGAGTGTCGGCAGCGCAGCTTTGAAAATGGTCGAAGAAGTTCGCAGGCAATTTAACACTATCCCTGGACTCATGGAGGGTCTTGCCAAGCCTGACTACACTACATGTGTCAAGATTTCCACTGATGCATCCATCAAAGAGATGATCCCCCCTGGTGCCCTTGTCATGCTCACCCCTCTGATTGTGGGAACCTTTTTCGGTGTCGAGACCCTCTCTGGTGTTCTTGCTGGTTCCCTTGTCTCTGGTGTTCAGGTATGCTTAATGTTCATGATGCTGTCTTTTACTGAGAATATAAGAGTATATTGACTCAAAGTTTCGGGCTTCTCTCTCACTGCGATCTCACAGATTGCGATCTCTGCATCAAACACTGGTGGCGCATGGGACAATGCCAAGAAATATATTGAGGTAACATCTCAGATTCAGGTGTTCTCTTTTGCAGTTTAAGATGGTATAAGTTATATTACATTTGAACATCAATGTAGGCCGGTGCGTCGGAGCATGCAAGAACCCTGGGTCCCAAGGGATCCGAGCCACACAAAGCTGCTGTCATTGGTGACACCATAGGAGATCCTCTGAAGGATACTTCAGGTCCTTCACTCAACATCCTCATAAAGCTCATGGCAGTCGAGTCGCTTGTGTTTGCTCCGTTCTTCGCCACCCACGGTGGGCTGCTGTTCAAGCTGTTCTGAGTGGTTCTGGTAATGCACCTAAATTGCTTGCTTCATCACTCTGTTTCTGTCATTGAATGCACAACTCTCAAGGTTGGGAAACTTAGTTTGGTGATAGGTAGTGAGGTTTTTTTTTGTGAGGTGTTGATAGTTGAGTTGGTGATGGAAATGATGAAAACCTGCATCTTAAGCATACTACTAGCTCTGAGATTCATATATGTATTAGTAGCTTTTTCGGTCCAAGTCATTCGTGTAAAACTCTGCTCATTATCCTCATCAAATCTGATTGCTTTCTTCCCAGGGACTAGTTTTTCCTATTCTCCCTCGATTTCAATTATATGGTCCAGTTTAATCTTGCACGTTTTATTAAAAATAATTTAAGAAAACAATATACTCCCTCTATCCCGGTCAAATTGTCTACATTTGACCGGGCATGATAACAAATATATGTAAGTGATAGTGGAATGAATATTTTATTGATGAGTGTGAAAAAATTTTATTTTAGGAAAGTAGACTAGTATTGAGGAACAGATGAAAAAGAAAATGTGGACAACTTAATCGAGATGGATGAAGTATGTAAACAAATCTTCAATATTACCCTTATTTAAAAGTATTAATTAACCTTTTTTTTCATTATATCATTTTTAATGTTCTATTTTTCAAAATAATTTAAGGATATATTTGTAATTTACTAGAAAAAATAATATCAAATATAAAAATTGAACCATATAATTAAAACATCCTAAAATAACAATTCAGATCAAATAATCGGAACGGAAGGAGTATTTTTCATCGGCTACGGATGGTTTGGTAAAGTATTGCTTACCAATTTTTGGGTATGATATAATTACAATTGATACTATTATCATATCACTTATTACCAAACTAAATAAATTGAAATTAGGCCCCTCAGAGAGAGAGAGATGAACATCATGTTGTAAACAGATCCTAATAAGGGTGAACATTAAAGATATGTATCCACACAACAGATGCATTACTACAAAATTGAAACACAACACAGTTTTTATAAACGTTTTTAGAGTAAGAGATAAAATAACAAAAGCGTACCAATCACATCTCCCCACGGTAGCCACCAGAGCCAAAATAGTCTCTTCTTGAACTGGCAATCTGCTGGCTCTTCTGATGCTCCAACTTGGGGCAATCTCGAATACGATGACCAAGACCACCACAATAGGCGCACCCTTTCACTCCACTTGCGTTAGCTATCGCCTCTGCATCTTCCATTGGATCATTGAGCTCGGCCAGGACCGGAGGTATCCTCTGCTTCGCCTCCTGCAACAGGTGTTTCAGATCAAGCAGCGTCGTCTCGCTCTGGTTCTTGTTGATAAAGGTCGTTGCAATTCCCGTTTTCCCACATCGCCCTGTCCTTCCAATCCTGTGAACGTAGTTTTCTATTTCTGCCGGCATATCGTAGTTGATGACATGTTGGATGTCTGGAAAATCGAGGCCTTTCGAAGCCACGTCAGTCGCCACTAAAACATCCTTCTTTCCAGCCTTGAACGATGCTATAGCATATTCTCTCTCTTCTTGATCTTTGCCTCCATGTATTGCAACTGCTTCAACACCCTTTAACAGAAGATACTCGTGGATGTCATCCACATCTGCTTTGTTCTCACAAAATACTAGAACAGGGGGTGCGGTCTTCTGCAAGCATTCGAGAAGGTACACTATCTTCGCCTCCTGCTTCACGTATTCAACTTCTTGAATCACATCCAGATTTGCAGCTCCGGCCCTTCCTACATTCACCGTGACAGGTTTTACAAGTGCACTTCTTGCAAAGTTTTGAATCTTTGTGGGCATGGTCGCGGAAAATAGAAGAGTCTGCCTTTGGGCCTTGAAGTGATCGAAAACCTCTCTAATGTCATCTTCAAACCCCAGATCTACCAAACGATCTGCTTCATCTAATGTCAGATACCTGAAGTCAACCTCATTTCAGACTCTTTGAAATATTACATATTACATGCATATTGAAAAGGAAAAAGAGACTCACATCATCAAAAACAGAAAAATAATAACAGAAGTTTCAAGGTGCAATCCAATAAACCAATTGGCCACACTACATAGTCACAACAAAATAGTATCGATAGGGAAAAGGTCCATCTAGCCCCATACACTAAGTTCCCAGAACATATTTCACCTTCATTAACTAGGTCCATCTCTCTTTCATCTACTTCAACTTCTTACTAGATATTCAAGAAAGTATGAATCAACAAGAAGATAATTTAAAAAACAGTCACCGCACCCCTCTTACCATTCATAAAAGTTTTGGCATAACCTTCCGAAAACTTGAAGCAAGAAAATGTGATGATTTCAGTATCTCACCAAGATTCGCTACGAAATTTCCATAAAAGCATTTGAACTGGAAAAAACTGAATTGAGATTTCACACTGCACTAGCTATTTTCGGTTTCATTTGAGCTGGCTGCTGTTGAGCTCCAGAGCAGTAGGCAACTTCAAGTTTTATTGTTTTTATTATGTGAATCAGTGGCAGTTTTTCAAAACAAAAATCCATGTGAGAAGAAAGATGACTTGGAGAGCAGAAAGGGGAATACCCGCATGGAGTTTCTTTAAGGAACTCTATCATCAAAATCAGATGGATTTTATGTTGTTTCTGAGGTTTGAGATTAGAACTGCAGAATAGGGTTGATCTTATATGATTCACCATTAATATAAATTTCAAGAATTTGAGGAGCAAATTCTTGTGATACAAGAAATCAAAGAAGCTGAACTACAGATGTTGATTTTGTCATTTTTCTTGACTTTACTTCCAAGATGATGGAGAGATGACAAAGTTTGGTGTTAGCTTGTATTGTTTAACCCCATGAACTTTTCCATCCATTAAAGGCGTAAATTCTTTGGATTATAGATATCTAAAGCTTAATTGAACCAGATAGTTAATGAGGGGGCAACATCCTCATTTGAGAAAACAGCCAGATTCCTAAATTTGAGAATTTTCAGAGAAGTGCAGAAATCTACAAAGACAGCAATAATATCAGACCAAGTAAACATGAACTAAGAAACAGATAGTTCAATCCTTACCTGCAGTTGTCAAGATTCATTTTCTTCTTTGCTAGCATATCCTTCAGCCGCCCTGGGGTAGCAACTACGATGTGAACCCCTCTTTTTACTACATCAAGTTGCAACTTCATATCAACCCCTCCAATGCAAAGCAATGGCCGCAGTTCTGGATAGCCAGCCTCTCTCATTGATTCAAGGAACTGTTCTACAACTTCATAAGTCTGCCTAGCCAGCTCCCTAGAAGGGCAAACAATCAATCCAAATGGCCCTTCCCCTGGAGCAATAGGCATCATCACCTCCTCTTGCAATGCGATCATAATAAGTGGCAACACAAACACTAAAGTCTTTCCAGATCCCGTGAAAGCAATCCCAATCATATCTCTTCCTGATAAAATAACCGGAAGCCCCTGCACTTGGATAGGCGTAGGCTGCACAATCCCTTTAGCTTTCAAGTTTTTCAAAATGGGCTGCGGAAATCTCATGTCCTTGAAGTTCTTGATTGGTGGGGGGATATCTTCTCCATCAACGATAATGTGCCACTGCTTTCTTATGGCATCACAAGCCTTGCTCGACATCCTTCTTATCGGCAAGGGCGGCTTCCACCCAGTGGATAAAGGCTCGGTGTAAGTGATGCCCTTAGCCAGCTCCCGAACAGACATCAAGGTTTTTCTATCTGAGAGGTGTTCGATCATCTCCTTCTCCTGCAGTATAATTTGCTCAGTTTGGGTGATTTCCGGCTGATCTTTCTTGAGCTGAGAAGCTTTAACCAGTAAACTCGGTTTAGCTTCCACGAGTTTCTGCTTCTCAATCTCCTCATCGAGCGCAGAAGGGGCACCCCTGCGCTGCAAAATCTTCTGCGCCTCAAGTGCACGCCGCTTCGCCACAGGGACATACTCCACATAATCATCCTCTTCCTCCATTAGATCCTGAAATAGTGAACCCTAAAATAATCTATATATATAAAGGCAAAACCCCAAAGCAAAAAAATTTCCCCCAAAAAAACTTGCCATATATAATTCTACAACTAGATTACACCCGTGCATTGCACGAATTATATATTTTTTAGATTTAAATTATTAGAAAAAATAAGATTTTATGGTGGAGAAACATTTAGAATTTAGATAATAAAATATTTAAGATAAGAAGGATATTTATTTGGTGAATGTTTTTTTTTTCTTGATACAAATGTGATAATACAACCCCTATTTATATAGTAATGAATGGTTGGGATTTAACCACCCTAGTTTTTAGAATAATCTTTATAATTCTATATCTATCTGATTTTTTAGAAAGTTCTATAGATTTTTGTAAAACTTAATTCTACAAAGAGGACTATTACAAATTTTTGCTTAAATTTCTAAAGCAAAAAATATTAATAATTATAGTTAAAAATTATTAGCCCAACTAAAGTTTATGATTTACATGAAAAAAATTAGATTCTAAATTATACTCCAATATTTAAAAAAAGAGATAAATATGATAATTAATTGAAATTTGGATAAAGATTTATGATTTTCAATTATTAATCTAGGGGTGTGCATCGGGTCAGGTCGGGACAAACCCGACCCGAAATAGACCACCCGACCATGACCCGAAACACGCACGACATCCCCTCTTACCCGACCCAAAATTCGGTCGGATGGGTCGGGTTTGACCGGATTTTTAAGCAACAAAGAATGGCGTTTGATACCAAATTTCTTGCATACAGTTTCAAGTTTGAGATCAGTCAGCAGTCAGCAGAGGGAGTTTAGTCCTATTCTACAGAGAACAACAAATAAAGCCTATAACATTCTTACCTCACACAAGTTTCCCGGAGTGCGAACGACAAATGCAGTAGTGACGGTGGGCGGTGGCTGGGTGCGTGCAGCAGGGACGGCGGCTCAGCTGGGTACAGCACCTTTACTGTATTAAGCGGAGTTAAGTGAAATTCAAGTGTGCAGAAAAAAGAAAAAATGAGAATAAGGAAAGCAATGGAACAATGAATACATACTAATATCCTATTTGTTCTGTGTTATAAAAAGGGAAAAGGGTTATTACATATGTAAAACAATGTCAAGAAATTGCAACTAATATTGAACCAATGACAAAGTAGTTGCAACTAAATGAAAAATTTAAAATAAAAAATCCAGAAAAAGGGAATCAGATTAATTGGGGCAATAACCATAAAGAATTTTGAAAACATAAGCAAGATCCTAAATTGAATTGAATGTATATCTGACATTAATATGAAAAGATTGAGATAAGTTTCAACACAAATTTAATCAATCCTATGATAGATGATCGATTGGCAAGAGAATTTCTCAAGTTTTCTTTTAGAAACTAAACATTCAATACACGGCCAAATATTTACCAGAATGAGTAAAGGTGTAAAAATATTTCACCTTTACAGTAAGGGCACAACAGCGGAGGGGTGGCTGACTGGCTGCGTGCGAGTAGTAGTCGGCGGTGGCAGCACAGCCACAGAGACGAGCCGCTAGTCGACGGAGGGGCGACGCCGGCGAGCAGGGCGGCGGTGGGTGATGGGTGGCAGCACGAGCGGCGGCAAATCTTTGAGGGTGAGTGTCGTTTGAGAGAGAAAATGTTGGCTGCTAGAGAAAATATTAGGGTTTAGATATTTTAAATAATGTATTTTTTATTTTTAAATATACTAAATTTGCACAATCAAATATATATTTTAATTTATAATTTTAAAATATAATTAAAGAAAGTATATATATTAGAATATTTTAGAAATTTATTTTACATATATTTAATTTTTATTCAACTATATTATACGTCAAAACTATATATATGAATTTAATAAAAATAAAATTTATACGATTTGATTTTAATATGATCTCATAAATGATACTCCCTCCGTCCCGGTCAAATTATCCACATTTGACCGGACACGATAACCAATGCATGTGAGTGGTATTGGGAGTTAGTGGGATAAATATTTTATTGATGAGTGTAGAGAATTTGTTATTTTAGGAAAGTGGACTAATATTGTGGGACAGACGAAAAAAGAAATGTGGACAATTTACTTGGGACGGAGTGAGTATTATATTTATATTATTTAAAGACATAATAAATACAATAAATTAATAAGATCTAATATTTTAAAGAAAAAGTCAAAAATATAGTTTTGTTATATTTTTATTATTGTTTATTATATATCTATATTATAATAGATTTTAAAAAATAAAAATAAAAACTAATTAATGTGATTTTGGCGGGAACAGTTAATAGAGACTATTCTCTTTTAATATAGTATATAGATATTTTAGGTAACTAACAATAGATATGGTAAGTATATAATTAGATTTCCAAAAATAAATCTACAACAAATTAGAAAAGAATAACAATTATTAAATAATAATTAAAATTCATTAATAAAAATTTAATTACATAAAATAATAGTATAACAAATTCATTAAAGATAATTATTCATTATTACTAATATTCTAAAATAAATATATCTACATAGCTTATTCTTAGGAAGATTTATCTTTTAATAGGTAATTATTTACTCTTTTTATTTATGTGTTTATCAAATCATTAATTTTATTAATAGACTATAAAAAAAATTAAAAATATATTCTAATTAGTCCATAATAAAAATCATAGCTCTATTTAAATTTATCACTAGAATATGGAAATATTAATACATTGATTAAATATAGTAAAACGGAATCTATATATACCTAAAAGCAAAACCCCACCCCAAAAATTTTCCCCCCAAAATATATTACCAAAAATAAAGCAAACTTATATTAGGCAAGTAAAACTAAATATGGTAAGTAAGTAAAATTATATATAGTAAGTATGTAATTACAATTTATTTTATTATAATGTATAAATAATAATAGTAAAATCATACACTAGAATAGTAAAATATATTTTATACTTATATTTAAACTTTAATATAAGATAATAATATTATATCTATTTTATACATATTAAGAAAAAATATTTTAATATTAAAAAAACTGTATAAAGAATACAAAATAAAAAAATACTTATAAAATATTAATTGTATTCATCTGATGACAGTAAAATTATTTTTGCAATTGAAAAATAATAGAGTATATTCTAAATTGCATTATAACATATGTGGATATATTAAATTCGCTATATATTAGTTGCATGTCTTTCATAATTTTTTTACATGTATTAATTATTATAATTTATTATATTTTAGCTTAGATATATTTAATTCATCTATGTTATCTCCTATATTGAGAACTATCAAGTTTTCATATTATCAAAAATACATATTTATAATGAAAATGTATAAATCCTAAAATTTGTGTTGGCAAAATATTCATGAATTTATTTAATATATCTTATTTGATTTGACACATTTTTCAAAAATTTTGGAGGGAATTTCCTGGAATTCCTTTAATATATTATATATAGATAACATGAAATTGCATAATTTATATAAAAATAATAATATGAATAGTAAATGCATACCACCAAATTACGATATTGTGGAAATCAATAAATACAAATGATTATAACAAATAATAAATACATGCAAAGATTACGGAATATTAAATGTGTAACATTATTTATATTAATAAAAGAATAAGAGTTAAAAGAGGCAAGATTATAGGTATGATGGGCTTATTTTAATCAATTATATATTAATTTGATTTTTAAAAAGTGTATAAATAGTGTGGTTTATTTCTCTTTCATTCCCACTCTCTATTGTCTTGAGTAAGGTATGATGATACAGTTTTTTCGAGCTTTTAATTTTAACCGGCATGTTTTGTTTAATGGGCACTTTTTTAGCTAATGCTTTTTTTTGTTGTTGAAAAAGGATTTCTACGTTGGTGTTTTGTTTTGCATCTCAACCACATGTATATTTATTATTTTTGTTATATGACTTTATATTAATTGGATAAAATACTTATTAACATGTTTATATGATTGTTTTTTTTTTCCTTTTCAGAGTATCATATTATTGATGGAGATGAATTGCGATAATATGGAGATTGAAAGAAGTCTGAATAACAAGATTTTTTATGATGGTTGGTAGATTAGTTGTGATGTATATTTTAGTTTAGATAAATTCAATAGTTCATTACAAAATTTAACATTATTATTTATTATTTTCAATAAGTGTCTTTATTTATATATTTTTTTGTATTGTTTTCGAATTTTTATGCAATGAAGTTATTTGTTGGTATATGAATTTTTTGAATTGCTGTATTTAAATAAATTTTAATTGTATAAGTTTTTTCTTTTGTTGTTTTTATCATATGACGAAGCAAGTAGGATAAACACAATGTAAGGTTCAGAAATAAAATTCAATAATTGATAATATGTATGAGATGTGTTCACTGGCTCTTATTCATTTGTATTTTTTTATATTCATTTGTTGTATTTTTTTAATCATAATTCCATTTTAATTCTTATTTATTTTTATTGTAATTATTAATCAAGTTACTATATTAATTTAGCACAATTATAATCCAAAGCCATACATATTTTACATAATTCTCTCTCAAAATAATATTTTTATTCACCTCTATTTTATAACCATAATTCTAGGGGGTCTGTTTAATTAAGTTATCATATAATAATTTTATCCAAAATAGGAAAGAAATGTGACTACCTAGAAATATAATATCTTCCACCATTTTTTAGAAAGCTTATATTACTGTCTTTACGAATTTATGTAATAACACTTTGATTTATTTTTATTAAGATCCAAATCTATATCTACCTAAAAGCAAGACCCCTATGCCAAAAAATTTCCCACCAAAAATAGTTTCCAAAAATAATTGTAGATTATATTAGGTAACTAATGATAATTATAGTAAGTATCTAATTGTATATATGTATTGTATAATATATTTATTTAATTTATATATAAAGTATATTCATTGAATTGAGGTTAATTGATTTATAATTTTAATGCAATAAATTGGTGTTATATTTATGACAAATTATCAAAATCAAAACGTGGCTATTATATGATGCAAATCTCACGGAAAACATTAAATAAAATGCAATTAATATAAAGCTAATTTAGTTGCAAAAAATAAGCATAAATTTTTATCTTTATTAAATTGGATACTATTATAATGGATTTGCTAAAACCCTATAAATATCAACATATAATGAAAAATTATAATTTATTCATACCTCTAGCAAATGTGTTCTACTAGGCTTCTCTAGCTGAAATTATTCTTGCAAGTCGTGCAATTTTGTATGGAAGAAGCATTATTTCGTTCAATTAGATGTAACAATACTATGTAGAAATCAAGGTGTGAAACAACTTATTATGCAGAGTTATATTTCTTATGTAATTTTACTGTGTTAAGCGATTTACTGTATTTATATCAGCAGGTTTTTAATTTAGTTTTAAATATTTTATTTGTAGTATACCGACATGAAAAACACATTCATGAAAAATGAGATGATTTTTTCTTTAATTGATATTGGAGTGCCCAATAAATTATTGGTGATTAGTAATGTACCCTCTACAAGTTAAATTTTACCCCCATTGTTACTTATTTCATTGCAATGGTGATGTTATATTGTATTCTTACCCTTTTTATGGAATCATTTTATTTGTTAATATTCGTTAATTTATGTATTAGCAATTATATATTTTATTTGAATTGCAATAATTTTTTACATTGTTGTTGGGATTGTAGTGATTGTCACTATTTACGTTTTACTTTATTCTGTCAATTAATGTACCGGTTGACTTTTTTGAAATCATTTATATTTTTATCAATATATTAATTTTATCTAATTGCAGTTTTATGATTAATTTAATTGTAGTTTGTGGATTTAGTTTTATTTTATAATGTTAAAAAAAATTAAAGAAGGTGTAATAAGTACTTCAATTTTTATATAGCCTCAAAAATAGCTTTTATCAATTGATAAAACTATTTTTTTTTTCTAAAAATTGTGTTCATAAAAATCTTTATTAGAAAAAAAAATTTGAGTAAATTTATTATCAGCTTAAACAAATGATAAGCATCGAAAGGAAAAAAATGAGTTGAATTTGCACACATAAATTTCACAACTATATCTACATCTATGTTTTTCATTTTCGTTTTGTTTTACTATTAGGAACAACACAAAACTAATAATAATAAAAACATTTTGTATCTATAAAAAAAATTTACAAGGAAAAAAGCAATCAATATGCCATAAATTGTTTTGAATAAGTATCTATCATTTTGAATATCTCTTTTATTTATCTATGGAACTTTATAATTAAGAGAATTAAGCATAAATATTAAAATTAAGATAACAATATTATTGTTAAACAATTTATTATGATGTATTATTATTAAAATTAAAAGTTACATACCATTACGACGCTGGCTCCGAGTTAGTGAGGTTTTCGTAAATCTATGAAACAAATCAAAAAAGACTCGAATTTTTTTTTTCTTTAATAAAAAAAAAGAGGCGGTCTTTAACCTTCAATCTCTTCCGCCAAAAAACTTGATTAAGTAAGATTTAATTTATTTCTGAAATTGATGATGGGTTTAGTTTAGTAAAATAACTTGGCAGTGATGATTTTTGTAACACAAAACAATTATAATTTTACAAAATTATATAGACGGTGAAACGTTTGAAATTAAATATATTTTACATTATGTACATTTCGATTTGAAATGCAATGGTGAGTGAGTCTTATATAATAATTTTATTTGGTGAGCATATATTCTATACAAATTTCTTCCTTTCAAAAAAAAAAAAAAGTCTCGCACGAGTTTTATCAAATGT
>JAPKLW010000642.1:181655-357700 GCA_026898455.1 Plectranthus barbatus | reverse complement strand
AAAAAAAAAAAAAGTCTCGCACGAGTTTTATCAAATGTAAGTTAGTATTGCACCCACACGATACGTGAGAATTATTATTTATATTAAAATAATATTAATTTAATAATTTTTTATAGACGAATAATATGAATTTTTAAAATTTGTAAAACATAACAACATAAATTGATTGCTGATGCACTATTTTATATTTGCTAATTAATTTCATATAATATATGATATTAATCTATTTACTAATAATAAATTCTATTTGATTATGTTTGAATTTGTTTATCACTTGGAAAAGGAAGATTCTAAACACAGCTCCATTTTTTCAACCTCCAACCCCTTTAAGAAACTTAAAATACAATATTACAATTTTATCCTTTTAACTTTAATTTAAAATTTTAATTAAAAATTTGAGATTCAATTTTATACCTCCCTTAAAGCCCCATCTTCTTCTGTAAAAATGAATAAAAACGCCGGTAAAATATAAACGGAAGCTTGAAACCGCATGTCATGAACCCAATAGCTTGAGGCCGCTGAGCCTGAATACTCCGAACGTGGGCAAGCTGCATCGATATCGGCGATAAGGATGGTAGCAGACACCAAACGGGACTGAAGATGACAAAGTGTGGGTTGACGATAATAAGGCATATTGATGATGGTAAGGATTTGGGCAATGGAGGGGCGGCAGGTGCCCTTGTAGGGAAAATGTTCTTGACGAATTTATGTAAATTTTATAAGTAAGGACCAAGTGAGATATAGGGAATGAACTATTAATTTAGTTTTCCTCTCTAACTTTTTTGTGCAATTTTCATCTTTTTCTAATTTACTCTGCTTCTCCTTCCCTCTTATGTCTTCCCCAGTTCTATTCTTATCTATCAGTTTAGTGAAAATCTCTCCAAGAGATATACATGATTCCTAGATTCAAAACACAGCACAAAATGAACATGCAATTTGACTTATCTATATATATATAAAAGAAGAACCCTCTCCAAAAAAAATTTCCCCCAAAAAATTATTTCCAAAAATAATCACATAATATATTAAGTAACTTAATAAATATGGTAAGTTTCAAAACATTATATTAAGTAATGTAATAAACATGGTAAGGTTCTAACCATTAACATATTGTATGTTTAATTATTATTAATAGTTATATTAGAATATGCAATCCAATAAATTAAGATCAAAATTATTTATGCGGTGTAAATTGATTTAAATATTATCAAGTCATTCATTTTCCAATTGTGATTAAACTTTCAAAAATAATTACACAAAGAATAGGAGAATAAATTAAAAAAACTTAACAATGAAGAATAAAATTATTTAAATAGTACGACAAGCTATAGGAAATAAAATAATATAGTTAAGGTTATATGAGAATTCTGAAATTAGTTATCCTATAATAATACTAAATTAATCAACAAACAAATAAAGATTGCATATTAAAGAATGTTTACTCTTAATTGACGTTTTGTTTTTAAAAATGCTTAATTGGTGCTATTGATTATAATTATGACTAAATAATTAAATATCAAAGCAACATTAGTGGAATTATCATTAATTTTTTTTCATTCTCATTGGTATAAATAGGTTATAATTCTTATGAAGGATTAATGCAATTTTATTTTGACATTAACATTGAGTTTTTGTGTTTTTCTACAATTGAACTTTTATTTTTATTTTCATTGCAGGAAATATGAAGATTATATGTAGAGAGGAGTTTGAAATTCAAAAGACGGATCTTGAAGCACGGTTTTTTTAATTATTATATGATTTTCATATCTATTGTATGTATAAATTTTGTATGTTTATTTCTCAAAAAATGAATAGATTTTAAGATTAGTAAGATATTACTTGTGGGTTTTTATTGATGTTAATGTGTTCAATTGTGTCATTCTATTCCATTGTGGTTTTGAGATCTCACTTTGAAAATTTATAATTTTATTTTAATAAATTTACGTATATATATACCTGTTGAAATTGACAATCTCATGGACATTTGTTTAGCTTCTCAATGTTATTTAAGATTTTTTTAAATTTTAAAATTTGTATAAAAATGTACA
The DNA here is from genome assembly GCA_026898455.1 of Plectranthus barbatus. Classification (NCBI taxonomy): domain Eukaryota; kingdom Viridiplantae; phylum Streptophyta; class Magnoliopsida; order Lamiales; family Lamiaceae; genus Plectranthus; species Plectranthus barbatus. Next base: position 355,652 of record JAPKLW010000642.1, on the reverse strand, counting down.
AGTGCTTAGATTATAATTTATTTTTAATAAGTTATATTTTTGTATATTCCTCAAGTAAATTGATACAACAAACCGTAGAATAAAAATTATATATATTTAAATTAATGCTATTATTATTATTTATATTTTACATTTTTGTTTGAGGTTATTTTTTGTATCCTTTATTTTCACAATTCTTCCTCTTTAAGTTTTTTCGACTAATATATTGAAAATATAAAAATCTTATAAAAATTAGAATAGATAGATAAATTTAATTTATAGGAATATACAAATACTCTAGATGAAAATAAAAGGCTTTGCATGCATAATATGTATTTCAATGTAGTACTACCATTTAACATTATTTAGTTTAAGAAATTAAATAGTTATTAAATTAAAGCATGTTATTACTTTTTTTTATAAAGACTATTACAATAACTTTTTTTTGACACTATTATACTTTCCAATAATACTATAATACATAATTTTAAAAGAAAATAATATACATAGATTTACAATTCAAACAATGTATTTTAATATGAAACATAATTAAAAATCTTTAGTTTATTAGAAAATATTAAAGATAATATATACACACACAAATATCAACTTATTACACAAGAAGAAAAGTCAATTGAAGATGGATGTAAATAATATTATATAGAGATATAAATAGTTGAGAAACAAAATTGTGCTTATAAGGAAAAAAAAAACTACCATATATAGATTTAAAAATTATTGACGAGATAAGAGTATTTTCAACTAGGATGGAATATTTAAAACTTGACCTCAAATTACTTTAAATTTTAATATTTGACTGCAACAACATCACCATTAAGTAGAATATAAACCAAATGTTAAATCAATAAGAAAGAGGAAAATTCAGAAAAAAAATATGTTATAAAATAGGTTAAAATGGGAGAAACAATGTTCAAATAAGGATGTGTATGAATGAGAGAAAAATAATAATTTTAAAGTGTGTTGTAGGTAGAGATAAAGAAAAGAAGAGATAAAAGACAACAAATATGAATATAAACAAATTTAGAATATCTAAATAGTTTCATATTCAAACATCGGTTCAATTGAGTAATACAAGATCTAATATTATGCAGATATGAAATTCAAATGTTGAAGTTAGTACATTACAAGTGTGGTCCCACCTCGAATTGCAAGCGGCGAAAACATATTATCTATGATCAATAAATCATAAGTACGAAATACAATGGAGACATTTGAGCATGTGATTTTTAAATTAATGTATTATTTTTTTAAAAAGTTATGTAGTGTAACTTTAGAAAAAAAAGAAAAAGATACAAAAGATAATAAATATTGAAATAAATAATCAATGACATCCAAATATTATATTTCAAGTTAAAACTCAATATCAATAAAATAAAAATATAAACTTTGACCTCAATTATATTGAATTTTAATATTATTGTAATGTAAAATATAAGAAACATAGTGCATTGCATGGGCATCATTATAAGATTTATCTTGAAGAATAATATATATTTCTTGAGATATAATATTTAATATTCTTAGTATTGATGAGATTGATAGAAATAATGAGATGATATGGAACCTTATATTCAAATGTGTGTATATACATAACATATAAGATAAGTGGTGTAGTGTGTACAAAGAAAGATAAAAAGCAAATAAAATTAATTCTAATATGATGAGTTGAATAATTTAAAACATACTATTTAACTTAACTAACATTAAAGATTTAATCTAAACTACATCGGATTTAAATATATCACTACTCTAAATATACTTGATAAAAATTTGATTTAATTTATATAAATTAATAATAAAAAAATATACGAACTACGCATCGCACACGTAGGAAACAAATATTTATAATAGCGGAAGACAATTTAAAACTTGATTACAACTCAACTAAAAATTTAAAGTTTAAAGTAAATATAATCAATTTTTAATATTTCACTACTGCATATCATATTATAAATTAAATTTAATAGTAATGTATACATCATGCGCATCGCGCATGGGTCAATCTAGTTTTCTTAGAAGTAACAAACATGTTAGGGCAAAATTAATTTTTAAATTTCGGGAAAAGATGATAAAGAATAGGTTTATTTTATGGGGATTTTTTATTTGCAGGTAGCTTTATTTTAGAAGTTTATATATAGATATCAAATTTTTTATTATGATTTTAAAATTATACTATAAGGATAAAATTGGAATATAACATTTTATTTTTTAAAAGGGGCTGTAAAGAGTAAAAACATGGCTGTGTTTAGAATTACACCTTAGAAAAATACTTTATAATCAATATTGATTTATTGTGCTTCAATATCATGATTAAATCTATAACGTTTTTCTTAATTTTCATTTATTTATTTTACAATTTATTATCATTATATATTAGATGTATTATTAATTGTTGGTGAAGTATTTTTTAACTAATCTTGATTTGATTTTATTGTGTTTAAAAGTCACGACTAAATCAATAACGATTTTTTTTTTCCATTTCCATTAATTTATTTCTATTATATCATTTATCACCATAACTAAATTAAAAAATAAGAACGATTTAACTTAAATATATTTTAAATTGTCTCATTTGTTTTTGACACAATAATCAAGGTGTGTAGAGATAGAGGAAATTTATAATTTTATTAGTGAGTGTATTAATTTTTTATTTAGGTAAGAGGACAATTAAATGAGATTGACGAAAAAAGAAAGAGGGACAATTGATGTGGGACATAGGGAGTATTTATTATATCATATTCAATCATATGCATTGACATATACTTTAGACCTATTAAATTTGAAGCTTAAGTTGTTTGATCTGTAACTTGATTTTCTATTCGCTTAAGATTTTAACACTCAATTTGTCACCTTCATCAACTCTTTAATATATTTAATCAGAATATCATAATATGGTGCTCATTCTTGTGTTCTATTAATACCATATATGAAGTTTAGGGAATCCTTTCAACTAAATTTATATTCATATGATATGATTTTATCATCAATAGTGCATATCTTTTAGCGATTCACTTCGTAATCCTATTACTTATGCATATTGTGAATTCATGTCTTCCAAAATAACTTTACCATTGTCATTTTTCATTATGAACTCATGTTTCCTTGTTGATTATAGTAAGATCAATATTAAATTTTAATTATCATGCATTTGTTTCATCTATTTCATTGTCATCTCAACTTTATTTTATATGATAATTGTAATATAAATGTTGACAAATCCACACGCAACTCGAGTTTTTCAAATCTTATACGCAATAAAAAGAAACACTTCTACTCCTCCGTATAGCACATCACAATAATTTCTTAAGAAATATTTTTAAATATAGTTATTTTAGTCAATTAACTTTAGGTCACATGAGAAACCAATAACTAATATTGATGATTAAATATTAAACTTCTTACACTTATTTGCAGTAATTTGAGATATTGTATTATTGTCCAATATATTCACCACATAAATAGACTTTACGGCCTCTATAGTTAGTAATGTTTGTACACTTGTTATTCACCCCTCTTTTTCCCTCAAACAATACATATAATAAGTTATTTCACTTTTATTTCTTTTCTAAAGACGACATATAATAATTCATCAGTGGATATTTCTAAAATAATATGTGAAGAATCTCGTAGTTTGATGTATTAATATTATTTATATAATTTATTAGTTTGCACTATAGTATGCATTTTAATGATTTTTAAATTTTATAATATACTCTGATAAATTCAAATTTTTGCAGTTATAGTTTTGTATCCTAATATTTTCATATTTTATTTTACTGTATATTATATCTCAATGTACTAATATTATTTTAACTTTGTTTCATTTATTTTTATTTTTATTTTTTTAGATTATTACAGTATTAATATTTTCTACTCTATCAAGTAAAAAAGATGATTTGTCCTTTTACACAATTGTAGTTTCTTTTGCTTCAAAATTCAAATTAATTTATAAATATCCAACTCATTGAATACTGATAATCTAGAATCCAATATATATATAGTTATTTTCGTTTTTGGTAATTATTTTATAAGATATTATAATTATGTTAGTTTATATAATTATTTTGTTTATTACTTATACTCTTGAGTATATTTAAATTTTTTATATTTATCGTAATTATTAAAAACTATTTCATGATATTTTATATGCTATTATAGTTTTATTCTATTTTTTAACTTATTATAAATTAAAATTAAATTCAGTTCAATGATCCGAATCGCGGTAGTAATAAATATTGTACTTATAATAATAATTTAATAGTTACTGAAATTGATTAATTCATTTTTAAATAAAATAGATGCATATAATTCTTGGATTGATTTTTATTAAAATTTGACGCATATTTAATTGAAAAAAAAAATAGTAAAAAGTATTTACATTGAAATAAAAAAAGGAGACAGTTTTTAGAATATCTTTTATAATATACCTTTATTTAATAATTTTCAGTAAATATTTCAAAAATCAATTATATAAGTATTGGTTCGCGTATCTAGCAATTTATTAAAATAAAATTGTAATATTAATTGTATATCTTTATTAATTCATTATTTATTATATAATTATTTTTTCATTATACAAAATTATTTATACGATAATATATAATTTACAAATTCAATCATTACTATCTCTTATTTTTAGGAATATCATAATTTTATGTAATAGAAATTTCCATATACAGAATTCAATTTTGTCTTAATATAGATATAAATGATTATTACATTAACTATATTTTAACATCAACTGTATTTTACATATATACTCTCCGATTTTGTTTTAATATATATATATATATATATATATATATAGATAATATATTTCAGTACAGTAAATAATTATTTATTAAAATACATTATTAATTATACTGAAATATACTATTTACATGTATAAAATATATAATTTTTCGTTCGAATTGCACATTTCCAAACAAAATATACTATATAAAATGAATTGGAAATAAAATGCGCTTAAATGTCTTACCATCTCACCAAAGACTAATTCTTTCACATATTATATTTATGAGTTGATCTTCCAAGAGACGTCTTATAATTTTTTATTGTAATACGAATTTTAATACATCATTTCATAAGATAAATGTATTATTTTATTTTTAATATATTATTTTTTTAAATTGTAAAAATTACATTATTTACAAAAAAATACATAATTTTGATGAATTAAAATACATCTTTAAATTCATCTTAGTGTTTGCCTATATTTATTACACCCTCCGTTCCTTGACATTAGTCTTATTTGCTTTTGGCACAGTTACCAATGTTTGTGAGTGTAGTGGAATTAATATTTTATTGGTGTGAGGAGATTTTTTTCTATTTTAGGAAATGAGACTAATTCTGCGGGACAGACGGAAATGGAAAATAGGACTAATGCCACGGAGGGAGTATTATTTGGGGAAAAATATGAATTTTATCCCAAATAATTGAGTTTCTGGAAATTTTATCCCAAGTTTTTTAGGTTATGGAATTTTATCCCAAATAATTGAGTTTCTGGGAATTTTATCCCAAGTTTTCTAGGTTATGGAATTTTATCCCAACTTTTAATTTTGTTTGGAATTTATCCAAAATACTAACTCTGTTACATATTTGTTGAATCACTTTTTTTTTTTACATGTACACGTTCATGTAGAAAATTTTTTTTATCCAAAGAAAAACAAAAGCATGTAAGCAATTTAAATCCAAAATTCCTAAATTCTCAAATACTTTATTCTTAAATCCCGTCTCCTCCTCCCCTCATTCCTCAACGGTGGAATTTTTGAACTAATGCGATGATGAAGCATGCATCGAGCACCCGCATCTCCACGAACTCAGCTGCAGTGAAGCTTATGTGCGTAACAACTACGCTCGCTGCTTGCTCGATTTCTGCAGCGGCTGAGATGTATCTTTCAACGCTTTCATTCCTGCGCGCAAGAAGTGATTTTAGATCCTTTTCTTTGTTCTGTGCTAGAGGTTTGACCTCATCGATGAGCCTAACCAGCATCAATAAATGATCAAAAATCCCACCGTTGAGGAATGAGGGGAGGAGGAGACGAGATTTAAGAAGGAAGTATTTGAGAATTTAAGGATTTTGGATTTAAATTGATTACATGCTTTTGTTTTTCTTTGGATAAAAAAAAATTCTACATGGACGTGTACATGTAAAAAAAATAGTGATTCAACAAAGTTAATATTTGTGATGAAATTCCAAATAAAAGTAAAAGTTTGGATAAAATTCCTTAACCTAGAAAACTTGGGATAAAATTCTCAACAACTCAATTATTTGGGATAAAATTCCCTAATCTAGAAAGCTTAGGATAAAATTCCCAAAACTCAATTATTTGAGATAAAATTTATAATCTTCCCTATTATTTAATACTCCCTCCGTCCCGGTCAAATTGTCCACATTTGACCGGGCACGATAACGCATGTGAGTGGTAGTGGGAGTTAGTGGGATGAATATTTTATTAATGAGTGTAGAGAATTTGCTATTTTAGGAAAGTAGACTAATATTATGGGACAGACGAAAAAAGAAATGCGGACAATTTACTTGGGACGGAGGGAGTAATTTGTATTCATTGCGCGCTTAGGTGGGTCCCGCACCTGAAATGGATAAAGCAAAGCCGAGTCGTAGAAATTAAATAAATTAAAAAAATAAAATGCGATCAAATTGCGGGAAGTGGGACCCTAGAAGCATAGATCCTGACCACCTCTTTCGGCCACGTGGCGGAGATCAGTTGGCTCCCACGCTATTCCTTTATATATTTCTTGTACACTTCCTTCTCTTCCATCATCTTCCTCTACTGACTTCTCCACTTTCCACTCTCTCTCTCTAAAAAAATATAGTGAACAGTTCCAGGATGTTGATGCATGGAAATATTAAGGTATTTTTTCTACTTTTGTACTATTTTTTTTTTCTGTTTTCCGGCGCACACTTGGTTTCGGGGATGGCGGTGTGTGTGTGTGTGCGCCCGCGCGCGCGCCGTTTTTTGGTTCTTTTGATTATCTGTATATTTTTCCACTTTGAATGTTAATGGATGATGGTTTGGATTTTACGTGTGGGGGATTTTGATTGAAATAAAAAGATGGAGATGTTTGATCGTGTTCGTGTGCGAGAGTTAACGTGTGATTTGTACAAACGGTGATTCCTCTTTGTGTGCGTGAGTGCGTCTCTTCTTTTGTCATTATTTTTAAGATGATTCACTTCTTGACCATCAGTGTTTAGTGTAGATATTTTCTTCCTTTCGTATTTTTGCGTTTTGAAATTATATTTGCGCTGACGAATTGAGGCTTCTGTCGCAATACTTTTGTGGAAAGACTGGTTTTTTTAGCTGTTTCGGCGTTGAGAATTACACTTTTTCTTGATTTCTTCTGTAGATTGCAAACGCATGGTGCATTTGTTTTTATGCTCTGTTTTTATTTCTTCCTTTCTACTTATCCGCGATTGAGTGTGTTTATGGCATGGCATCAGTTTTAATTCCTACATGGTGTTATTCTCCCGAAATCATTTGGTAACATCATTAAAATTTTAATGATACCTTTTGCTCTTGGCAGGGTCGTATTCTGCTTGTACAATTGACATTAGTAATAATAGGCAATTCAACTGTTTAGTTGCTGCTTTCTTCTGCCTTAGATAAGATAAGCATACATCCATAAATGGGGGGAGCTTGTTCGAGTAAGCGCGGCCAACAGGTCAGTGAAGATATTCTGAACGGAGAAGTATCAAGGAGATATGCGAAAAGTGGGAGCTCAAAATGGCTTGTTACCTCATTTTCAAGAGCTTCTGTGGATATTAGCCAGGGACAACAAAGTTGCCCATCTCTTATGGACTTGTGCATAAAAAAAACTCGGGAGGTATGATCTGAAGGATTGCTTTTTTACTTGTCCACCAGCGATAGATCTAAAGATCTCTTAAGTGTATTGACTATCCATTTTGCTTATTGAAGGATATAAACAAATATGGCACCTTCTCCATGCTGCCAAGGGATATAAGTCAGCAGATATTTGATGATTTGGTCTATTCTCAATGCCTTACTGATACTGTGCTTGAAGCTTTTCGAGACTGTGCCCTTCAGGTAACAATTAAAAGCTTTCATTGAAGTTTGAACAAGGAGTGGGTCATAAGCTAAACCATAGTCTCATGAGAGAGGGGTGCCATTTCCTGCAGGATGTTTATTTGGATGAGTACCCAGGAGTTGGTGACAGTTGGATGGATGTTATAGCTTCTCAGGGCTCATCTTTGCTCTCTGTGGATCTTTCGGGTTCAGATGTTACTGACTCTGGTCTAAATTATCTCAAAGATTGTAAGAGTCTTCAGGCCTTGAATTTTAATTATTGTGATCAGATTTCGGACAAAGGTCTTGAACAGGTTAACGGTAAGATTTTTCCTCTGATTCGACATTTAATTTTTATTCATGGTCTTAAAATTAGCTTAATAATTTGTGAGTGCAATTATACTCTGATGCTGACTTACATGGTAATGTATTGATGTTAATGTCATTCATTATTTTCATTCCATCTACTATATTTATTTATGTGATTTTCTTTTCAATTAGTGCTTCACATCTTGACCTCTTTTTTACATCAAGGTGCTTGGGCCTTTTGTTCGATTTAGGCAAAAGGTCCTAGCTACTTGTTGCTGGTATATTTTGTTGCAATGAATCCCTTTGGTGATTAGTTTGGAAATGAATCGGAGTTATTTGCCCATAAACTTGTGTTTAGGCATAAAATGTGGTGTTAGGTGTGAGCTACTAGCTTATCTGTCATTCAATTGTATTGGTGTATTTGAGGACTACATTTCTGTGATTTAAGTTTTGTGAACTTTGAGGAACTCTTAACCCCATCCCAAACATTGGGAATACCTTGTGGGTGGCAGTGTTGTTGGGAATTGGATCATATGTCCTAAGTCGTGCTGTTATTTCAACCTTGTAGGTCTGTCAAACCTGACTACTCTTAGTTTTAAAAGAAACAACTTGATTACTGCCCAAGGAATCAGTTCTTTGTCTGGATTAATCAACTTGGTGAAGTTGGACCTGGAGAGATGTCCAATGATCCATCAAGGGCTTGCTCACCTAACAGGTTTGTATTTTATAGAATCTTTCTGATCGGTGAAGTAATTTTCTTGAGCATGCACATTATTTTTGAGGATTTAGGATCTGATTCATTGGCTTTTACATTAGGGAAGTAATTATTCCTCTTCCCCAAGTAATTTGGCCCAACTGCTTGTCGTTATTTCACATACCAAATGATCACAAGCCTTGTAGTAAGAAAAACATTTGACTTCCTCTGGAATTGTCTCATGAGACAAGGTAGTTCGTTACAAAGAGATTGAAAAAAGTATGGGCGTTTGTAACATTTGTTTGAGATTAACGCCTTATGAGGTGGTGGATGTGGTTTCAATCCTAGAATGATTATCTTTGGGGCTGAGTCATTTTTAAGCAAATGTTGTCTGCAAGAAATCAGATGTGATGGAGGCTTAACAGCTAGAACCATGTTCAAAAATCATTGTAATTCATTTATAGGGTTTACCCAAAATTCATTTAATCAGAAAAAAATAAGTCAGGGGTGGAGTCAAGGTGAGGTTTTGGGGGGATTCTTGGGTGGGGAAATTCTTTCACTGCTTTATATCCTTATATCTCATTTCTCATTGTCATAATGCATGCATGGCTCCCTTCTCTTCTTTCAACTCCCTATTTTCTTTTGAATCCTCCTTGTGAACAAATGACATCTTTCTCTGTAACCTTAGAGTTACTGAAATTTGAGACTTTTTGATTACTGAAAGATCTGTTGGGAGTTCAACTCTATGTAGATGGTGAGCTGTGTGTGCCTGTGTAGTCCTCTAGATTGTCTCTTTGAAAAAACTTGTTTCGTTTATTCTTTTTATCCATCTTACATTACTTCCATGTTCTTTTCTTCTAACAGTTCTTTATTTATGAGGTAGATAACTGTGGGAACTGCTATATCACAAAACAAAGCCATCATATATAGGTTATATGTTTTCCGTTTTGGGTGCCAGAGTCAGGTGATGGTGTCGGTCAAACTCATGGAAGTAAGCTGTGGGCCACTAGTAGTAGTAATCAATATCAATATGGCTGTTTCCCTTTATTTGGAGAGAATGACAATGGCACTTATTTTGATTGTGACAGTTGTTTCCGTAATGGAATAATCCATCTGAATACCATGGATTTTCAGAAACTGCAGTTTATGTATGGATGTTGTTTGTGTTGCCTTTGTATCTCTTATATTGTTTGTCTGATCTATCATGTCATTCGTCTGCAGGACTTGCAAAGCTTGAAATGCTGAATGTCAACTGTTGTAATTGCATCACTGATGCTGATATGAAGGTTATCTCAGGTAGCAAGTTCATCTCCTCTTTCTGACTCATTGACTTTCAAAAGCGTTGACACTGTTAAGCATCTGAGGTGTTACAAACAATCTACATTTCATTTCCTTGGATGTTAGAATTTCATTTGAAGTATGAAATTTTCTTTATTGGAGTACTTCATACTAAACTGCTTAAACCATTTCTCTTGATGTTGCAGGCCTGACAAGCTTGAAGGCATTGGAAATTGCATCTAGCAAGGTTACTGATAATGGTGTAGAATTTCTAAGAGGTATTCTCACTGGTGTTCACTGTTCAACACATGAAATGAAACAACATGAAAAAAACTGAAGAACAAAGAAGTTATTTGTTTCTCAATGATGATTTGTTTTTAGAAAAGTTTAAACAAAATTGTTTTGGAATGTCATTGTGCGCGTGTGTGCTATAAATCCATTGTGATGTTATGCCTCCCAAAAATACTGTGTGACTTGAAGAATGATAATGGTTTATTTAATCACTATGTATGATTATTGTTGTGAAGTGAGTCGAGTGGGTAGGATACAAAAGCACGTTGCCCTTCTAAGGCTAAGCTACTCAAGGTATCACAGGCTGATAAGTTTTGTAATCTTTCAATATTCGTCTTGCAGATTTGAAGAATCTTATTCTGTTGAATATGGAGGGTTGCCCTGTCACTGCTGCATGCTTGGAGTCACTTTCAGGTTTATGTTCTGCTTTGCTTTCTTTTTATGATTATATAACCTACTTCCTGAGAACTGATTGTTGAGAATCTGATTACCAGTTTTTCCTTATCTTCTTAAACTTTTCTTGATACATATAAGATTCTTGTATCTGTGTTTCAGTAGTAGCATTATCATATTTTTCTTATCTGTCTACTGTACTGTGTATCATTCTGTTTTGTGTTTGCTGCAGTTCTTCGTGCGTTGTCATATTTAAATCTCAGCAGATGTCATTTGAATGACAATGGATGTGAAGAATTTTCGAGTAAGATTTCTAGTTATAGTGACACAATTCCAAGCAAAAGGGTTCAGCACTTTTTTTTTTCTTGCTTCAAATATGAATTTAATGGCTTTTATCTGCTCTGCTCTCGACAGAGATGACATCTCTGAAAGTGTTGAACTTGGGTTTCAATGAGATCACGGGTGCAATTTTAGTGCATCTAAAAGGTAATTTATTTGTTTGTGTGGAGTTTTATTTTAACCCTTTCCCAATGTGAATCGTGGTTTTCTAATTTATTGCGTTCATTCAACTTTCACGAGGATTTGCATGCTTGAATTTGATTTTCCCATTTAAGATCATTGTTATATTGTTTAGTAACCGGTTTCCAAACAGGTCTCTTAAATTTGGAGAGCTTAAACCTCGATTCTTGCAGGATTAGAGATGAGGGGATTGTTCACCTTGCAGGTTAATAACTAGTTTCCAGCTTTGTGTTTGTGAATGTAGTTACTTTTAACTTCTTCTTTTTTTTTTTCTTGAATTTGTCTTCAATCTTTTATCATTTTTCTATCTTTTATTTGCTTGATTTTGTGTATGCTGATCTTTGTGGTTAGCCTCATCTGTTTCTTCTGGTGCTTGAAAATCAGGTCTAACTCATCTGAAATGTTTGGAATTATCTGATACTGAAGTTGGGAGCAGTGCATTACACCATATTTCTGGTAGGATTCTATCTATCTGATAAAACTAGACGACTTGTATTTAAAATTGTTACTTTTTTGGCTTTTTAGTGCAGCTCTTTAGTTATACTCATCTCTTATGTTGTGAAGTTCAATTTAATTGTATAGTAGTTTTGCAGCTGCTTAGTACTTGGACAAAAACGATTCAATCTCCAACTTCTAAATTTGACCCATCTTTGACTATAACTTGCTGTCCTGCTTATATTAGGGGACGAACCTGAAAATAATTGTAAAGAACTAAAGTTATGAATCTTGAGTTCTACAAAAATAGATGTAGCTTGGTATGGAATTCCTTTTCTCAGTGCTGAAACAGATGAGTTATCTGTTTCTTGGAAGTGCTGGCCTTTATTATATTCTCATCTGTAGTATGCACACTCACCTGAAAACTGTGTTTGCATAGTTCTGTGCCACTGCTTAAGTATATGGTATGCTTTAATACCATAAGTTTAGTCAAATAGGTTAGTGTTGTTAGTGGTTTTTTACCAAGCGAAACTTGGACATACTGACGGTTAAAACATAATAAATGAGGCATCTATCAAGTGGATCATGTGTGTTGCCTCTATGGAAGTGAGTACTCAATATCCTTGATTATCACATTTGGTGTTTCACTTGGGAAAAAATAAAATTAGGAAATGGACCTTCCACGTGTGAATAATACATCACTTTCCTATTTTGGCAAGTAATGTATTGACAATGAATCTCTTGTAATTAGGAATTTATAAATTGGTAGATTCATGGTTTATAATGTGTTGTATTCTGATATTTCTTAAAAGAAAAGTCTTTTCTCTTTCTTTTTGTGTAAAGTTATCTTTTACTCTTATTGTTCTTCATGGCGGTACCCTTTGACATTATTGTAGTTCAAATTGTCCAAAATGCCATCAAGCGCCTTGGCTATTGTTGAGGTTCGTGATGGAAAATGATCGATTTGTGGTGAAGATATTTGGGATTAAAAATGTGCTGTTTTTCTTCTGCTACACCACTCTGGTTTAATTTCTTTGAAACTAGCATTCTGAAACCTGTTCTTGGAGGCAATTGACCTCCCCCACCTTTGGGCTAATCAGATATTTTTAGTGTCAACCCTCTAGGTAGAAGACAGTAGGTGACAGTGAGCCAGAAATCTCATGCGCTAGTAATTTTCTACCTAAGAAATTTACCTCAATCATTCATAAATTAATTGAAGAAATTTAACCTCATTCATTCAGAAATCAAACTTTTTTTTTTATTCTTGGTTTTTCTCTTGCAGGATTAGTTAAGTTGGAGAGTTTAAATCTATCGTTTACTGTTGTAACTGATGGTAGTTTGAGAAAGTTGTCTGGGTTATCATCTCTCAAGTCCCTCAATCTGGATGCACGCCAAATAACAGATGCTGGCCTTTCTGCTCTTACAAGTAAGACTTATATTTAGTATGGTTCGTGTTGTAGTATATCTATATTTTTTTGTTGGCAAACTATAGTTAGTAACAATCTTGAATATTACGTCTTGACCAAGTTAGTTTGTGCTCTTCTTTAGTAGAAGTCTGGGAAGTTATTGCTTTCTTAACTTGTGGCTTCCCCTTTGCATGATATGAGACTCCTCAGTCCGCATAAGGTTCTTTTGTCTGAAATCTTATTATTATTGCCCACAGGATGATCTTAAACGGCAGTATGGTATGCATTGTATGTAAATTTAATTACATGGCTAATTTTTATGATAAGCATGTCTCTTAAAAATATGCGATCCTTTCCTGATTTCTGTATCGATATGACTTGTTTGTGCCCTTTGCATGTGTAGCATATAGATGATATACGTGTGAAGGCAGCGTGCAGTCTGTCTTGTCTGGTTTAATCTTTTTTCTAAACAATGTAACATTTCCAATTAAAAGCAATCTTGGTTTCCTTCTTTAACTGATAATATATTTCTGGATGTCTAGACTATCACACTTACAAATAAAATGATGTACTATGATTTATACACACACACACATTATAAACTCTTTACTTGCGTTTCTCATTGCAGATCTGACTGGATTAATGCATCTGGATCTTTTTGGAGCACGAATTACAGATTATGGAACCACTTATGTCAAAGGTATGACGACTTACCATTGTAAAGTCAATTGTGTTGATATTTTCTGTCACTGGTGGAGTTTTTTAGGCTTGATTTCTAAGATTTACTTATGAGTCTCTACCATATGAACTTGAATATAATTGTGGTAATAGTGTAGTCTGCTCTCTTTTCTAGGATTTAACGTCATAGACAGTTTATAACTGAACTTGAACCCTGGGGTATCTCTGTTTTGTGGTTTTACTTTTTTTGTAATTTGTTTTTTTTTTCCCTTATTACTCTTCTCTTTTATTAGCTTTCAAGAAGCTACGCTCCCTGGAAATCTGTGGCGGTGGATTAACCGATGCTGGTGTTAAGAACTTCAAAGATCTTACATCCTTGACACTGTTGAATCTATCTCAGAACATCCTCCTCACTGACAAGAGCTTGGAATCAATTTCTGGTACTCGTTGAAACATACAATTTATTATCTCTTCAGTTCATGTTTTTCGCATATCATTCGAGATCTTTGTTCATGTGATTCGCAATTATTCTCTCTTTTGGGCAGTAAAGCATAGTTGAGTTAGTGAACAAGTTTTGTTAAAAAACTGAGTGAGATTTTGTGGTGACTGCAGGGCTTACACAACTGGTGTCTCTGAACGTGTCGAATTCTCGGGTGACGAGCGGCGGTTTGCAGCATCTGAAGTCGCTTAAAAACCTCAAGTCACTGACGCTGGAGTCGTGCAAGGTGAGTGCCATGGACATAAAGATGCTTCAGCAGACAGATCTGCCCAACTTGGTGAGTTTCAGGCCTGAATAGATGGAGAGTTTGCTGGGGAGATGGAAAGTGAATTTGTTCATAATAATTTGAAGTTTGGTTTGAATCTCATCACTGTTTCCCTCGCCTTTGCATTGGTTCTAGCCTAAATCAAATGTATATATAATAATAATATATGCTTGTAAATATTGGAAGTTTGATCTTTATGTTTTATAGTACATTATATTTCTGATATAATATTTTATTTTTATTTTTTTTGTTGGTTTATCGTTCTGGTTTTTTGAGATGAGAACCATTTATTATCTATTTTTCACGTGTGCTGGATCAGATTTATTATTTTATTTAGAATTATAATAAGAAATAAGAGTCAATTATAATATAATCAATCCTATTAATTAGGGGTGTTTGTGGTCCAGTTTAGAAGGAAAATTTCAGCTAAACCAATAAGTATGACTTGAGATTTTTCCAAATCAAACTGGTTAAATAATTTATCTTAATCAAAATCGGTCAAACTATATAAAAATGGTTTGATTCGTTCGATTTGAAATAGAACATGTTTCAATTTTTAATAATGTAATATAATACTCCCTCCGTCCCACTCCAATTGGCACAATTACTAAATTGGGCGTCCCAACCAAATTGTCACATTTCTAAAAATGTCAACTTTTTCACACTCAATAATAAAATATTAATCTTACTAACTCATTCTACACTCACAACTCTTAATTTACGTGACGAAAAGAAACATGCCAATTGGCATGGGACGGAGGGAGTATATGTTTTGAGAGTAGATACTTTAGTTGATTTGTAGAAAATCAAGATTGAAATGTAAAGTAGATGATGTTTATTACTCCCTCCATCCCACTTCAATTGTCCACCTTTCCTTTTTTGTCCGTCTCATTTAATTGTCCACTTACTTAAAATGGAAAAATAATACCCACTCACTAATAAAATACTAATTTCCTCTATTTCTACTCGCATTGGTTATTGTGCCAAAAGCAAAGTGGACAATTCATATGGGACGGAGGGAGTATTATTTTACTTATTATAATATTATTTTAATTTTTTTTATTTATAATTTATGTAAAAATCGAAAGAGACACAAATCAGTTTTATTAAAATTATAACCTTAAAATTTTAAATGTAAAATTAAAAGAGACATATTAAATTATAATTACGATAATATTTAATTTATATATAAAATTATAATATTTAATGTATTAGTTGATTTTATATTTTTTTTAATAAAAATTAAAATTAGATAGGTATGAGATGATAGAAACTTACTAGATGAAAAATTTGGCTGGTCCAACCGCCAAACTGTAACCAAACATGTATTGATCGATTTCAAAATTTTCTAGCTGCCAGTTTGAAAATTAATTTTACAGTCGATCAAATTAATTAGGTTTGATCGATTTCAGCCAAACCATGAACACCCCCAACTATTAATAATTGTTAAATTGAACAAAAAATAAGATATCCAAAGTCCCAGTTTTCTTCTTAGGGTTGATCCATCAGTTGTATATATAACTAATTTTTATTAGTATTGTTAGGAAATTTGTTAGAATTTTCTTACTTAATGTGTTTTGGTGGGTCAAAGGGTCCTAGTTTTTGTTCAAGATATAACTAGTCTAGGATTGTCTCAACAATAGCTTCAGTATCGTTTTAAAATTTAAAGTCCTCTAAGGTCTTTCTATTGAGTTGTAAGCTGGAGCTCATTAGAAGACCAGACTGATGAATCAGTCTGGATGCGCAAAAAGACTCAAGAGACTGGAAAGTCAGTATGTGACTGATCAGTATGGGTTCCATCAGTCTAGGACTGTTTGGGACCTCATCCATCTTGGAACTCACCAATCTAGGACTGACTAGTTTGAAACTCGTCAGTCTCAAACTTACCAGTCTGGGGATCGACAATAAGACTTGTGAAGTCAGTCATCATGGACTTGCCAGCATGACGATTAGGGGTGTTCATGGTTTGGCCGAAATCGGTTAAACCGGCCAAATCGAATTAATTTGGCCGGTTTAAAATTTAATTTTCAAACTGGTGGTTTGAAATTTACGAAATCGGTTAAATTTGGTTTGGTTATGGTTTGGAGGCTCAAACAGGCCGTATCGGCCGGACCGGCCGTATTTATATGTATATATATTAAATATATTATAATTAATAAATATAAATTGTAGTTCATTTGATAAGTTTCTACTTTACATACAATTAACTCATGTTTTAACTTCTTGGCCAATATAATCTAGTTTTAGTTTCAATTTTTTTTATAAAAAATCAACTAGTAAGTATTAGCATTAAATATTATTATTTTATACAATCTTTTTACGGAAATTAAGTATTATCATTGTTATTATAATTCTACATGTCTCTTTCAATTTTACATTTGAATTTGAAGGTTATAATTTTAATACAATTGACTCATGTGTTTCTTTTGGTTTTACATTAAATTATAAATATAATATTTTAAAAATTAGAATTACATTAAGTACAAATAATAGAAATCAACTAATTTGCATTTAGGCCCTAGTTTTCAACAATTATAGTAAATTGTTGAAAGTTGAAGCATATTTTATTTCAAACCGTCAAACCGGCCAAACCAAACCGTTTTTTATATGGTTTGGCCGGTTTGATTTCGATAAATTATTTGGTCGGCTTGGTTTGAAGAAATTTCAAATCGTACGTATTGATTTGACCGAGATTTTTCTTTCAAACCGGCCAAACCGGACCGCGAACACCCCTAATGACGATATCAGTATGGAATCTTAGTTCCAATCCCCACGCATAGAGACAAGAAGAATTTGTCTACGGAATAGCATTGACAATTATCAGACTTCAATGATTGGAGATTCCTTAAAGTCTGCAAGTCCAAGACTTCAATCTAGATTCCTCGGACTGATCAGTCTGATTCTTCGAACTGACCATATATTGTCGTTCTGACAAAAGGTGAACAATCACTATTGCAGTTAGAAAAAGCGAAAAAAGATATAGTACTTTTCAGAAAAGCTACCTACCCGCACAGAGGACAAAAACATTGGATTGGTTGAACATCCAATGTGTCTAACGGCTACAGAGATTTGAATCTCACTCATTCGTTTATAAATAGTCAAAGACCACTGAAGATTCATACCAACCGAACTTCTTATTTTCAAAGAGCCAAGACTCTGTCAAATTTATATCTCAAACGTTCGAGACATTCAAAGCTTTCCGTGTGTCACCATTGTGAACACGAGATTCAGAACATTTGTTCTTGAGTTAATCTTTGTATTCAAGAAAGAATACAACAATCAAGTACGCTCTGTACTTTGACTCTTACGAGCGATCATGCCGCCAAGCTGTCAGTTCCAGGGTGAACTATGACCCTATTCCGGCAACGAGGATGCTGCGTGGTGTGCCCACACTCCGAGGAGCTGCGAAGTGAAGAAAGAGCAAATGACCGGACAAGTGAGCTTATGGACTGAATGACGAAGTATCCTTCAACAAGCAATAGATTGTGAGAGCACCTTGTGTAATCCAACACTTAGTGAATTTCGAGACCTATATCTGAAGAGTGAACGTATGACCTTTTGGTGTCTGAACCACTATTATCCTGTGTCATTTTATTTGCTTTCTGTTATCAATCTACGTACTTTAAAACTCAACACTCAAGTGTTGAAGTGTAGACTTTAACTGACATTAAAGACTAGCGGACTCATAAAATAAATTGAGCTTTAATAACTAAACTGAGACTGCCACTCAATTTAGATAAGTGCAAGTACAATCATTAAATTATTTCAGCTGTACAACATAACTTCTCTTAAAAAATAGGACCAACAAGTATAATAACTAATAGTTAAACGATAAATTTGATTGAGATAAGTGAAGTGCATTAGTGGCTTTCATCCTAATAAATTGTTGCTGAAATTAAAAATAAATGTATATGTTGAATTGTGCAAATTAAAAAAAGAAAAAGTAAAATAAAATGTCTTGTTTTACTCTGCACAATTTTGGAAGCTGTGTAAAAATTACGAAAGTGGGTAAAAATTTTGTTAGATCAAGCAATTTAATCCAATATTAAAACGATTATATCTAATGTCCAATTAACTTAATAAACGAATCAAACATGGCAAAAACTTGTGCACGGTTTCGCAATAATGCACTGATTCCATTCAGAATTAGCTAATTTCGATCGGAATGCTCTAATTTTGATTGGAATCAGCAGATTCTGAACGAAATCAAAAGCATTCCGATTGAAATATATATTTCCCAACAAAATGCACTAGGCACAAATCGTATTCCGATTGGAATGTATATTTCCCAACAAAATGCACTATGCACAAATCGCATTCCGATATGACAGGAAACTCACCCATTAAAAACTAAACACAAATGTATTTGATACTTGACCTAGTAGAAAAACATTTCATAAAGTGCAACATCTACAAAAAAAAAAAAACCAAAATGGCAAGAAATAATAGAGCAAGTATCAGCAGATGTTGAGATACAAAGGTTAGCAGAAATGAATAAATCCTGAAAGAGAAGAGAGGGGTAAAATAAAAATGAATAATGGCTTTCCTAGTCTAGAAAATGCACCATATTTATGTAGTCAATAAAATGGCTGAGTTAATTACATTCCCAGCTCCAGCAGTGCAAATATAGGAAAAAAGATATAGAGAAGAATGTGTTAAGGTGGATATTCCTGAATAATAATGTACATGTGTGTTACTTTTACATACATGGTCATGGTGATGGTGATGGTGATGGTCTCCCCCAAGTGAAAGTCACCTCCTCGAGGTTGTCGTTACCGGTAAGCCTAGAAAATTCATCTGTTCTGCTAATTTCTGGATCACCTTTGTGCCTGATCTTGCCCTGACCCTCCAACTAAAGGAGCATTCGGTACACTGCTTGCTGATCCGTTTTCGGCTGGTGGTGGCACACCCCATTTGCCTTCTGACTCGAGGGGCTCAAAAACATGAACCGAACCGTCTGATAGACCTAATGCAAACTGATTTGGCTCGTGTGGATGTGCAGCTATCACAAGTGGGTGCACATTTGAACTGCCACAGAGAAAGGAAAAAAAAAGAAAAAGTTTAGGACTTTAGGTGAAGGAAGATGTTGCAATCTTCATGCCTCTTTTGCACATATTGTATACTAATTATGAACTTGCCTGACACTTGAAGGGAGATATGCGGAAGGATTGATTCGGCAGCGTAGACGAAGGTGTGCAGCAGTGAATATGCAAACAGTTCCATCTAGAAAACTAGCATAAACCAGCTGGCTATCACAGGAGAATGTTGCATGGGATATTGGGGCAGCGGATTCTCGAGGCACCCACTATTATGGAAAGCATTAATGCAATAAGAACCCTCTGCACTAAAAAAACTACTATGCGGTGCTGAGATTGAAAAAACAAAATCACACTTACCTGCTTTAAGCAATCTAATTTCGTCGTTTCAAATATGGCAAGCTGTGTCTCGTGTACAACGAGGAAGTGGATCTGCTCGTGATGAAACTGCACACGTGTTTCGGATTGTGCTGCTGGCGACCTCCCGGGAGGTAGTTGCAAGAATCTCGATTTCTGCTTTTCCCATCCGTCTGAACTCCAGACACAAATCTGGAGAGGAACAATAAAAGTAGATCAACATTTGTACTAAACATGTTTTCAGGTTACGCATTTCGTCATCATATACAACGATGATCTCAGACACCCGGACTGAAAGAAACAGAAAAAATTGTTGAATACAATAGTTAACCTGAGAATCAGCTCCCGATGAAACTAGGACATTCAATGCATTTGAGAAGGCAAGTCCCGTAATTCTTTTGGTGTGGCCTTTAAGCTTGCTTTTGACCTGCAATAGAAATGAAATCAACAATATTCCTCTACTCTTTCTTGACCGAAATAACAATGATAGTTCTTCAAAATGAAACTCCAATAAGTACTTCTGAAATACCTCATCTACTCGAACATTATATATCTGGATCGTAGAATCATCCATGCCAATGGCAATAATGTTGTTATCCTGAGGATGGAATGCTAAGAATGTTGCCGCAGGTGGAGGAGGCATGAAAGTTGTCATTGTCTGCGAATTGTTCATGATTTAGAGAAATGAATAAAAGCACGCTAACATAATCATTGAGGTTCGAGAATCATTTGTTGCATTGGTACCTTAAAAGTCATCATATTGAACAAAGATATCTTTCCTCCAGACGCTGACATTACGTAAGAGTCATTCTTTGACAAAGCAAAGCAAGAAACAGATTCCTCAGGGTTCGTGTCGGTCACATCGTTGGTCATCAAAATGCCACTTGATGGTTGCCATAATTGAGGTGGCACAGAAGCAGTTGCCTACATCATGAGCATCCCATTGGACCCATTCTCAGATGATTCTTACTTGACATTAGAAGTGAATAAACTTATATCGCTTTCTTACTTTTCCAGTTGAATTACGGTCACTCCGCTGCCATTTCCAGAGTAAATGGATTGCATTTGAAGCCAAAGCCAGTATTGCACTACCTGAATTTGTATATATCAACCTCGATATCTGTAAGATCAATAAAACAAAGAACATTGTTATGACAATTTGTCTGCAAAAGAAACATGAATTGGCATGATCAACTATTTACAAATAGATGAAGTATGTTTACCAGTAAATGAACTTGTAGAAATGAAACATATAATTTTGTAAAACATTGTCTTGAATATTTGCACATGAGAATATTATTACAGGAATTGTGAACTTTGCAGGCACTCAATAAATGATAAAAATTATAATTGGACAAGAGGTCAAGCAGATGATGGAGATAATAATCATATTCTCCCCTATGAAGCACAGTTACAATGCATGCCGCGCTTTTCCCATCACTTTGGCTCAGCTATTTGAAGATTTCAAATTTTTCTGAGTAATGATTTTCTCCAGAAGAAATCCAACAATATATGGACTAAAAGCTACACTTAAATTACATACCTACGCAAGCACAATTACTATATCTTCAAATATCAGTATTCCTAATAGTAAGTGTAACAGCAAGCATACACAAGGACCAAAAAATAAAATGATAAATTCGTAATAGCAAAGTTTCCCACTGCAAGTGTATCATAGGCAAGGAGTCGCTCATTCAGACTTGGATAAAAGCCTCAGAAAGAATTTATAAGTAAATGATTGCATAGTTACACCATGCTTTTTCTTCTTCCAGTTTTGTACATTAATGCAGGGTTCAATTACTAAGAGCATATCTATATAAGGATGTTCTTATGATTAATGCAAAGAGATATTTTACAATTTCAAAAAACCTCATGATAACTTCTGACAATAAAAGGATATCTCAAACAAAAAGTATCTCTCAGGTGAGAAGATGAACAAGAAGAGATATACCTTTGTTACTCTCAAGTTTTCCGGGAGCTTCAGAGATCGGCATTGAGATTGTTCATTAATTTCACTAAGCTTCCAAATCTTTGATTTGTCATTTGATTCTTCTGTTATTCTAGGCTTTACATCTCCAAGATTTCTTGTATCTCCATTCTACAACAAAAAATAAGTAAAATTGTGGGTACATCTAAGTTTTCCAGAAACACAAAAATCTATCGTACAAAGTTGCAGCAGAAAATCAGCAAGTGATACCAACCATAGCAGAGAGACCAACAACCGAGGCTACCCGTTCCGTTAGTCCCGCACTACTAGCTGCTGCAGATGACATTGGAATGACAGTGGGCTACATGTCGACAACAAGAAAAACTTTAGTATCATGTATTATTGACGCAGAAAGAGACTACAAGAATAAAAAATTACCTTTGCACTTTCAGAAGCTCTTGAGGCATCAAAAGGATGATTTTCGAAAGTTCGTAGTAACCGCAGGCCATCTGAATTGGCTAAAATTTTTATTCCATTTTCATTTGCAGAAACAGCCAACAGGATCCCATCTTTATTGAAGCGGATGCGTGGACTTGCCTTTCGATTTGTCAAAAGCAAATTAAAGTGTAAGTGGACAGTTATACTTATGAGCCATACATAATGTAAAGTAAGATGCTCACAGGAAGACCTCCATCAGCATCACTACTAGTCATAAGTTGAGTATTGTCCATATCCCAGAATTTGACAGAAAAGTCATCACCAGCTGCCAAGAATTTATTTTTAGTCGTATCGAACTGCACAACCCCCAGTGATCGTTTTCGGAAACCTTGATATGTTCTCTTCACGGCTCCTTCACTCTCATTCCATTCAACAATATGGGACTCTCCATCTTTACTTGTCCCACAAGAGAAAAGTCTGAACAAGAAAATCACAACTTAATACCAGTTCATGAACAGCAAATGCATATGTCAAAACTGCCACTTCGCAAAAGAATATTTTTCACCTTGTTCCATCAGCACTGTAGGCCATGGTTGTACACCAACGACCAGGAGCATCATAATCAACTCGAGATCCCAAATTGTCATATAACCATGCCTTAATCTTTCCATCTAACGCTGTCGAAAAGATAAACTGCAAAATATGGAAGATATATTATAGTCAACTAGAGAGAGAAAATATATATACATTCTGACATCATATTATCTATAGCTGTTCGCGACATGATCAAATTACAAAGATATAATAAACTAATCACGAGGCCTCGTATTATTAACAAATGATGGAATTACTAAAATGGCTTATTCACCTGAATATTCTCTTTGTGATGAGGGCAGACTGAGTATACAGGGGCCTCATGACCTTCAAAAGTATATTGTTTGGCACCAGTTGTGGCATCCCAAACCTAAGCATCATGAACCAGGAAATGAATTTGCTAGGCTAGTACAAAAGCTTAGTCGCACAATCTTAAAGTTGACAAGTTAAATAACCTTGATAAGCTTGTCATCTCCACAGGTTATCACAGAAAGCTGCTTATTGGGGTGGGAGAATGCAAGATCATTTACTCCGCCAACATGTGCGTCAATCTAAAACAACAGAAATCAGGGAAAATTGTAAAATAATCTAAGCATTGATCAGTGAAGGTACAATGTCTTAATTACCTCCAAGTGCTGGCGCAGATCATCATTTCCGTGATACGAATAAATCTGTACCAGGTGTCTTGAATATGCAACTCCTGTTAAGAAGAAAGAAGAAGATGGATATACATCAAATCACACCAACAGAGATTTTGCATTTAACTGTATTAGTTTCAGAGACATTACCAAATAAGGACCCGTCTGGGCTCCAAATCACACGATTCACTGAGACACCAGGATCTTTTACTAGGGCAGCCTGGACGCAGCAGATAAAACTATGTTACCAACTATTTGATCAAGAACATGAATGGTAGTTTACTATACTTCACAAAGAAAAATGTGTTACCTGTAAAGGCATCGTACATGCACTCAGATCCCACACTTTAAAGTTTTTTTGAACTAGCCTCTCTTTCGAACCAACCTCCCACAGCCCAATATCACCCACATTGGTGCCAACTGAAATGTAGAATAAAAAATGAAATGTAGCACATCAATTGTTGGAACCTTCGCTTGAAAATCTTAGTTTGAATAATATTATCTTGGCAGTAAAACCAACCTAGAAGCAGAGTCTGTTGGATAGGATGAAAATCCATACTCATAGGAGATGATCCTTGGTTTAAAGTTCGTGCCACTGTCTTGGGCAAGTCATCAGGTGCATTGAAAGCCTGGCTATGTGCATGCCCAGGGAATGACACAGGAAGATTAGCCTGCATCTAAAAAATAAATAACATGATAGTAAGCACAATATCAGGAAAGCAGACATCTCAATCTAAATATTGTTATCTTTTATATATCTAACCACCTCATCATTTCCCAACGGCCTCGTTCTTTTACTAGGGTGTTCAGAATCTCCGGATGGAAAATCAATGGAAGGATTTGTTGGTGGAGTCCTAGGATGCTTAAGGGCAGCTGCAGAAAGCAAAAATAATAGAACTAATTTAGAACACAAATAAGCCTGATAAGATACCAAATCGATAGAGTGGCATTTTGTGCACAATACAAGTATAAGAATGCCTCCAGAACAAGGATATCCAATGTGCATAAAACTCATGTAACATTGAGGATTAGAATAAAATATTCATGCTTAAGGAAATAGCATCAACATCTCAAATACAAACAAAAATACATAAATTATATAATGAAACTCAACAGCAACAATCATATGCAGAATCCACTAATGCAATTTGCTGCATAAGTTGTTTGATCATTGAAAAAGATATCGAACTCCTCATGGCAGTTCTTCCATAACCATAAGCAACAAGCAAACTGGTGCTGACAAAAGGTCCAATGTCATTGATTAAAGGAGACATTAGCGTATCATTTTTACAATTCAATAAACAAAGAGTAGAACATTTTCCCAGAGAGTTTCCAAAACCATATCCAAAGCAAGATGACAGATTCTTTTTTTTTTTTTTTTTTTTGTTGGAAACACAAATCTCATATATAAAGAAATTTGAACCTGGAATTTGCGGGCCGCCAAGACCTATAGGTCCACCGGAGACTGCTGGATGAGTGGCTGTAGGTGGGTTAGACATCCAACCAGCAAGGGGTGTTGGTACTGGTGCTGGAGTAGGCTGGAATGGCTGACCAAATCAATAACAGGACAGTTAGTGATAATTGATAAACATATCGCCAAGACAAATCAAAAACTAGATATCAACATTTAGAAACTAACCACATGTGCACCCAGAGGAGGAAAGCCACCCGGCTTTGGTACTGCTCCACCAAGCAGGGGATTGTTTGCTGGAGACGGAGCCCGTGCACCATTTGGTTGCCCACAAGAATGATCCACAAAAAGTGTTTTGATATCTGGGTTAGGCCTAGGGTTTTTACAAAGTTGGTGCTGCCAATTTAAGCTGCAAGTACGTATTTCATTAGTTCTGTATGCAATTGCTATAATGAGTTGGCATGAGAATAGCAGAGAAGCAACACAGTAGCATATTGTCCCAAAACAACTATACCTAAGATTTAGAGACATAAGCAACAATTTATTTCTAATAACAATGCAAAAAGAAAAAACTTAAATCTAATAAAACCTTGCAACTCCATCATTCGCTATAGAAGTCTTAACATTCATTAAACATCATAGTCCCTCATGAGCGTCGACAAAATAGATACAGCCATGGCAGATACTACAATACTACTACAAAAAAAGTAGAAAAATAAAATTTGTAATCTAGTGATCACACAAATGCCTCAAATTAGAGTCTACCTTTGATTGATTAATGTCCGCAATCTTGAGTTCTTGAGGTTAGGAAACTGCAGCTTATCACGAAACAATGGATTTGCCTCAATTAGCTTCTTCAGCTCAACAAGCATAATGGCTCGAGCAGATTTTGTATCTCCATACTTCGATAGCTGTTCATTTTCCCTAAGAAACAAGGAGCTCAGCTTAAAAAGGCATCAACATTCAACTAACAGAAGCATTCAATATATAGTAATTGCTTGAATACCTGAAATTCTCTAATGTCAACAACTGAGTTATCTCTTTAAAAAGCTCTTCGTTAAATGATGCAAATACTTTAAGATCCTTTACGAGGATGTCAACAGCCTTGGACCGATCATGCCTACATATAACAATAAAATACATTTAAAGTTAGCAACTTAAACTTTCTTTTGAATTAGGATTCTCAATACACTACAAATTATAGTCTCACTTATCCAATGCTTCAAGGTACTTCTGCTTCCTAATCTCAAAAAAGATCTTCATTGAATAGCGATTGTCATCTACTTTAGTGAAACCAGAGAGGTATTTTTCAACCTCCTCCCAGTTCCCATTGTGAACTTCATCTTCAAAATACTTCATGTTAAAGAAGAACCCAGATTCTTGCTCAAGCCTATAATTCAAAAGGTCACATTTATAAGTACAGATAATTATGAATCAATCACCAGATAAGGACAAAACGTAATTAACACACACAAAGGCACACTTGCAACCAAAAAAACAAATTAACCTACTTGTGAACGGTCTCTTTGAACTTTTCTTCATCTAGGAACTGTAAGATCAGGAACACCAGTTCTCTACTGAGAGAAGACATTCCTACCAACTCCTCTTCAAATCCAGGGGGAATAATTCGAAGGTAAATAACAGTAGTAGATCTGTAAAACCCAGAATAAAAGATTAAACTTTTTTAAAATAGAAAGCCAAGAGGAAAACAATAAATGAATGGGTCAGCTACCACTAGCCTTATTTAATTGTCAAACCATGTCTCCATTAATTATTGTTCGACACAAGCTTCAAAACCCGTTATAATATAAATAACACTACTGCAAAAATAAACAAGAAAAGTACTTAAATACACCGATAAAAAGAAAAAATTTGGGGAAAGAAAAGATCAACACATACCTAGATCATTAAACTGATCTCGAAAAGATACAGATAGCTATAGATTCAAGAAAAGGGGCTAAATCATTCACCGACAAAATAAGGGTTTCCACAAAACTCTAGAAAAAAAATTAAAAAATCGAAGCTAATTCAAGAGATCATAGAAATGAAAGCAGCTTTAAATGGAATCCGAGATGCAAAGAAAAGGGGAAGCAGAAAATAAAGAACAGAAAAGTCAAGATAAATAATGTGTCAATACTTAGAAAAAAGTAGAGCTCGCTCAAGGAAAAGCATCAAAAGCAGAAGAAGAAAAAAAAAAGAAAATAAATATAAGAGTTCTTGAAAGCAATATTCCAGAATATATACACAGACGATGCCGCGTGTGCTTGTGCGTGTGCGTGTGTTTTATATATATGTGTATACATACATATATATATATAGAGAGAGAGAGATACAGAGGATTTAAGAGTTTACTTCTGAGAGAGATCGATTGATGGAGGGTGGGAGAGAGAGAGGGAGACAGAGAAACGACGAGTTCGGGGAAGAAATGGGGCTTGATTTCTCTCTACAATAGATATGGAGGTGAGAGATTGTGTGTATACCTATATATACACACAGAGACACATGAGGCGTTTCTTTCTTTCTCTCTCTTCTTTCTTTCTCTAGCCTATCGTTGGAAAAAGGGAAAAAAAATTAAACTACGACATTACTTGCAGAAAATAAGTGATTTTATAGGAATGGGCAACTCAGTGAAGGTGATACGCTATTGCACTTATCATTCGGGCAAATTAATAAGTGGAATTCCGTATCATTTCAGTAATATCATCTTATCATATATACAGCCAATGTGGGCCCAAGAAGCCGGCTACCTTCTTGCCCGATATAATCGGCTTGGATCTGTAGCCGACAGCCGATCTTCGGCTCTGTCTGTTTTAGACTGCTTGCTAATTTTTCTGAACAGCTGAACAATGTATATCTTTTTATAACTTCAAAATATGTATTAAAATATTTTTTTTAAATATATTTACTTATATTGATAGAAAATTGATCTAAATGTAATTTGTTGTTGTTATACATTAGAATCTAGATGGATTATTTATTTGTTTTAAATTTAACATTAGCATTGTATTTTCAAAGGCAATCTAATTATAAATTCTCCATGTAATAATATTTTATATAAATACTCAAATCTCGATCGTATGTATACATTAATATGTTTTATTAGTCCTAAATCTCTTTTTAATTTATCTCATTATATTCTATTTCATAAAATAAAAAATTAATATATATTTGACATTAATAATAAATTATTAATTTTCTTATGTTTGGTCAAGAGAATGAGACAATATAACAGGATGAATGAAATATTAGTAATAATTAAACCAGTTATAATAATTTTCAATACATCATCTTATTGACACATTAAATATGAACACATCAATACTTGTCATAATGAGTATTTCAAAATTTAGAATTGCTGTCTTCTTTATTACCTACTATAAAAAAAATAGAAGGTTGTTGTGAACCGTCGATTTCCATAAAAAAATTAGGGTTTGCCGTTTGTGGAGTCAAATGAGACGAGGGAATTTCCATGAGATGGGATGGAGCTAATCGCACGGCTTAATTGTCGCTTTAATTAATACTCGCGAGATTTAAACGAGAAGCTTTTTTCTTGGACTGGCCTCTCAGTCTCAGGCACTGGGACCACGGAATTGTGACCTGTCCCATCTCCTTCCCGGATTATCACGAGTCACGATAAAATGATTGGTTCCCGCGAGAAAACGAGGTTGGACTGGGAATTATTGGAGTTGAGAGATGCACAGACTTTTGTAAGCCCTGATTGAAAGGTCATTATTAAATTATTTTTTAATTAAATAGTGAGAGAGTGGGATTTGTTGGTCTCTTTCTTTTCTTTAATAATTTATGTGTCCAACATACTCCCTTTATCATACTTACTAAGTTGAGCGTTCCAACTAAATTGTTATATTTTCAAAAATGATAATTTTTTTACACTCAACAATAAAATATTAATCCCACTAAATTATTCTATACTCACAATTCTTAATTTCTGTGCCGAAAAGAAACATGACAATTATAATGGGACGAAGGGAGTATAATTTTTTTAAAAAAAATTAATCTCAAATTTCTCATTAAACCATTTTTACATGTGATATATGTTTTTATAATTTATAATGTCATAAATGTGCCAACAAATATTAAAATGGATGATATTCAAGGGAAATTACATCCTATGCCTCATTTTTCAACTATTTGTAATTATTTTTATATTCCAGACAAATATTCAGAAATGAGGCCGAAGATATGATGTGTTATTAATCAATTCAGACAAACTGAAATTATTAATTTAAAACTAACAATTATATAATGTGCCTTTTTATTTTTACATATTAAAAAAAGTTATACTCGTGACTCCATACTCTATATAAAATTAATGATGCCATGTGCACTATTTGTAAGGCTGGTAATTCGTGTGTCGAATTGTTATCATGTTCATGTTTGAGTTAATTAACAGGTCGTGTCATGTTTGTCCATTATTATTATGCTGATACGTGTCGGGTCGAAAATCTTCAGTCCTGAATGTAAAGTTGGCAATATGTGTATATCGTATGTTAATTATTATATATACGTGTCGTGTCATGTTTAGAGCTTAACGGATCATGTCGTACTCGTATTCATTATTATTGACGAGTTTGTGTCGTGTCAAAAATTATTAGTCCTAACTATTAGATAGCTCAACAAACTATATATTATTATATATAAATATATAATCAGTAATTTATCGCAAATTAAAAATCTTAAATAAAATATATCATTATCGATCTTTCATTGTTGTGGCTTGTTATAAAAATAAAACAAAAATGATGTGGAGTTGGAATATTTGGAATTGGATGGGTTGGAATTTGGCGTATAGTGAGGCAATAGTCATTGTCAAAACTCAAAAGCATCACACGTGTCTCTTCTATCTCCAATTTTTTACATTTCGAAATGCTTTTTTTGAACACAAACCCTAGAAAATAAAAGGAAGAGTCCTTCTCAAAAAAGGGAGAAAAAGGTGAAATTACTAATTAATAAACGTTTTATTAAATACTATTGAATTTAAAACAAGAACCACTACCAAGAATTAGATCTTGAAAGTAGACAAGTATTAAATTTAATTTGCCATTTTGTGTATGCTAATTGCTAAACTATTTAATACAAAGTTTTTTTTTTGTTTTTTAAAAAAGGCTAAAAGGAGAATATATGGTGGGACAGAAGTAGAGATAGAGAAATTGAAATAGTGATAATAAATATTAAAAAAAAATAGGCAGAGGTGAATAAAAATAGGGAAAGGAGCAATTTGTTTGGATCTTTTAATTTAGTCCAGCAATAATTGAATAGTATATACATGGAAATGATGCATTAAATTTAATATTACAAAATAATTAGTAAAGCAAACATGCACTTTCATTTTATGAAACAGACTTATACCTAATATCTCATATATCACGATAATTTCAATCTCATTTAATTTGTAACACCACTAATTTATTATATTCTTATCTTTAAACCAAATTGCCCAATCTTATTTGGGTTAGTTAGATTATATTTAATTCTTACCGCTTCTGACTTCATCGTATATATATAATATAAATTGCAACAGCTATTTCAGTTGAATTTAAATTCATAGAGTTAAAAAAAAATGCATCTGATTTTACTTGTAACTTGTAATTGGATAATATCTTGATTTGCAATTTTTTTAAGAGTGAATCTTCTCCAAGACTTAGTGTTTTTTTATACGGTGAGCCATTTGAGCGCATTCTATTTAAAATTCATTTCACGTTATATATATTCTGTCCGGAATGTGCATCTCCGTTCAAAATATGTTTTACATACAACATATATTTTGTTTGAAATCTGCATTCTGAACAGAAATTGAGGTGTTTCATAAATATATTATTTACTATGTTGAAATACATTATTTGCATTTTGACATAATGTGTTGTGCATAAATCATTTCGATCGCAATATCTCACTGTCTCATAAAAAAATGTTGGCTCGCAAAAGTTTTTTTTTAATATTGATATAAATTATGGCATTATTAAGATTAATGATCTTAAATTTATGTTTCCTTGAGGATATACGAAGCAAACATGATTTTATACAGTTCGAAATAATAATTACAATTTTACTAGTGAAGAAAACGGCGAACTTAATTTCATTTAACTCAAAAATTACAATGGGACGACTGCTACATATATACACACACGCTAGGGTTACATGTAAACCCTACAAACCCTATAAATTAGGAAAAACATATATGCTAAATATATACAAATATATGCTACAAATCTTAGCAAATCTTATAGAATCGTAACCCCCCCCGAAAGTTGGCGAGTGGAGGTCTCGAACTCCCAACTTGACTGATAGATATCGCAGTTGGTCAGCACCAAGCGACTTCGTGAGGATGTCTGCTATTTGCTCTGAAGTGCTGATCTCACTTGGCTCGATTTCTTTCGACTCAACTCGTTCCCGCACGAAGTAGCAGTCCATTTCAACGTGCTTAGTCCGTTCATGATAGACCGGGTTCTTCGCTATCTGTCGAGCTGCTTGATTATCACAGTACACGCGAGTTGGTTGTCGTTGCTCAGTCCCTAATTCCTTAAGCAGCCATCTGAGCCAGATTACCACACTAACAGTGGCTGCCATTGCCCGATATTCAGCCTCTGCCGATGATCTCGACACAACTCCTTGTTTCTTGGTTCGCCATGACACAGGGGCTCCTCCAAACTTGATTATATAGCCACTTCGTGATCTGCGTGTCATATGGCACCCTCCCCAATCAGAATCACAATGTGCAGTCAGCTCCATTTCACCGCTGGTTGGCAAGAAGATGCCTTGGCCCACTGTTCCTTTAATGTATCGCACTATGCGGAGAGCAGCTTCATGATGCGTTTGTCTAGGCTTAGACAAAAATTGGCTGAGAATACTAACAGCATATTGAATGTCGGGTCTCGTGACAGTAAGGTATAGTAAGCGTCCGATCAACCGTCTATACCGCTGCTCTCGACCTCTGCAGTGCCATCCTCCACTTCCAAGTGTGCGTTTTGTTCCATGGGTATTCTGCTCGGTCTGCAACCTTCCATCCCGATATCTTTTAGTATGTCCAATGCATACTTTCATTGTGACAGCACCATCCCTTCCTTAGATCGAGCCACTTCAATCCCTAAGAAGTATTTCAATGGTCCCAAGTCTTTTATGCTGAACTTCTCGTCCAAAAGTTTCTTGACACTTTGGATTGTATCACTATTATTTCCAGCTAGTAACACATCATCCACATATATCAAGGCTGCCACAAAGATGTCTCTATCCCTGAAGGTAAACAACGAATGGTCGGCTGGCGACTATTTGAAGTCGACGTCAATCAAGGCTGTAGTAAATTTATTGTACCAATTCCTCGATGCTTGTCTCAAACCATATAGGGACTTGCGAAGCTTGCAAACCCGTGCTTCAGCACCTTTTCTATAGCCTTGCGGTACCTTCATGTATACGTCTTCGTCCAAATCGCCATGCAAAAATGCGTTGTTTACGTCGAGCTGATGTATAGTCCAGTTCCTTTTCACGCCAACTGCCAGGAGGCAACGGAGTGTGACTAACTTGGCTACGGGTGTGAAGGTTTCATGGAAGTCGACTCCCGGTACTTGTGTGAACCCTTTTGCGACCAAGCGTGCCTTGTATCGTTCCACCTCGCCTGTCGGCTTATATTTCACCTTGTATACCCATTTCGAATCGATCGCTTTCTTACCCTGTGGTAAAGGAACTAATTCCCATGTTCCATTTAATTCCAGTGCTTCTATCTCCCTTTGCATCGCCTCTCTCCATTCTGGATATTTTGTGGCCTGCGAAAATGACTTGGGCTCGATTTGTGCATCAATTGCAGCAAGGTAACACTTGTGTGAGGAAGAAAATCTATCGTAAGAGATACAGTTGGTTAAAGGATGTACCGTAGAAGAAGCCATGTCGGAGGCGGGACGTGAATGGTCTATGGAGCGCGGTAGTTCGACTTCATATTCTTG
The DNA here is from genome assembly GCA_026898455.1 of Plectranthus barbatus. NCBI lineage: Eukaryota > Viridiplantae > Streptophyta > Magnoliopsida > Lamiales > Lamiaceae > Plectranthus > Plectranthus barbatus. The sequence continues at coordinate 322,490 of JAPKLW010000642.1, read as the reverse complement.
GAGATGAGTGGGCTGTCGTCGAACCCTGTTGCTATGCCACAAGTCAGGCACAGTGGCGGCATTGTCGATATCTTCTTCAATGTCATCTTCAGTACCACTAATCCCATCACCTCGCTGCTCTACTTCTTCATAAACACCTTCATCAACTGTGTTTCGCGAGCTCCTCTTAACACCATCATTTTTGCTCGCCTTATAAGGGAAGACATTCTCCACGAACCGCACATCTCTAGTAGTGTACATCGTACGACTTTGGAGATCAAAGACCTTGTACCCCTTTTGTCCATAAGGGTACCCAACAAACACGCATTTCCTTCCTCTTGCTGCGAACTTGTCACTTATTTTACTTGTGTCCTTGGCAAACACTAGGCATCCAAACACCCTCAGTTGGTTGTAGTCAGGCGGTCTTTGTAGCAGTTTTTCATGCGGTGTGCAGCCCCCTAACACCTTGGACGACAGCCTATTGATAATATAAGCTGCCGTTAGTACACATTCGCCCCAAAATCCTATCGGCAAGTTGGCTTGGAACCGCAGAGCCCAGGCAACCTCAAGTATGTGTCGATGCTTTCGCTCGACTACCCCATTTTGTTGTGGCGTGTAGGGGCAAGAAGTCTCAAGCAAAATTCCATGTTCACCATAGTATTGTAACATCTCATGTGATTGAAACTCCCCCCCATTGTCTGTTCGTATGCGTTTGACAGTCCGGCCATATTGAGTTTTGACCATATTGCAAAAGAACTTAAGGTATTTTCCAGCCTCAGACTTGAACTTTAAGAGATAAACCCAAACCCCTCTACTAAAATCATCCACGATAGTGAGAAAGTAACGAGCTCCAGTAAATGAAGGGTTCTTGTAACCACCCCAAATGTCACAATGCAATAATTCAAAACAGTTATTGGTTCGAATCGAACTAGAACAGAAAGGAAGCCTAGTCTGTTTGGCTTTCATACAAATGTCACAAACTTCATGTGTTTCTCCAGATAGTCCTCGTATCTTGATCCGGGATGCGTGTCCGAGTCTCCGATGCCATGTGTTATTATCAACAACCACCGAGAAGGCTTGAAACCCATCACCTACCGGCTCCATAAGATACAAACCATCACATTGCTTACCCGCTCCAATCTGGCTCTTCGAGGTGCAATCCTGTATAACACAACAATCCGACAGAAAAGTTAGAGTGCATTTAAGCTCACTAGTTAGTCGGCTTGCTGAAATGAGATTGCACTGGAAGCTTGGAACAAAGAGCACTTGATGCAAAACAATACCGTTGGTCAATTTAATATTCCCGATCCCAGCCACTGGGGCTCTCTCGCCGTTGGGAATCTTGACCGGTGCTCCTTTATTGCTGGTGACGAGTGTTTCGAACATGTTCTTTTCACAGCATATGTGCTCTGTGGCACCTGTGTCAATTACCCAAGGCATATGTGAAGTCATGTTACCTGCCATGTTGACGACCGGATCGACTGGAGAGCCGTTGCCACTGTCATGTCCGAGAAATTCTTTCAGTTGAGTGAGTTGCTCGGAGGTGAATCCCTGCACGACAGGCGCTTCGGTCGAGGAACCTGCATTAACAAGCGCTGCCTTGTGAACCGGAGGCTTCCGAATCAGTTTTCTCCACGGCTTTCCAACTCTTCGATTTTCTGGATATCCAATAATCTCGTAAGAATTCTCAATGGTGTGCCACAATTTACCACAATTGCCGCATTATGGTGGTGTTTTATCTTTGCTACCATCGCGTCTCGAGAGATTTCCTTCTGGTCTTTGAATTTGAAAAGCTGCACCTTCCACCGTAGGGTTCCTTGACGTCGTGATCATCCTCTGTCTCTCATCTTCTGCAACAAGATGATAAGTCGTTCCAAGACTCGGCAAGGGTTTCATGCTCAACACCTGACTGCGAACGGTGTTGAAGGTGTCTTCAAGCCCCATCAAGAACTCATACAAGCTTTCTCTCTCAACTTTTTCTGCAAAAAGTTTGGACATGTCGCACGTACACTTGCCGCAGGAACACTTCGGCATCGAAGAGGCAACATCAACTTTCGGTGCACTTTTCTTTCCAAATCTCTCCTCCAAATCTTTCCAGATTTCTTGAGCCGTCTTTGTGTGTTTGACGCTATTCCTGATGTCTTTATCCATGGCTACGACTAGCCAACCTTTAACCATTGCGTTGCAATGTTTCCATAGGAGCGAATCTCCAGATTTCTCGTCCGGCGTCGGCAAGGAACCATCCACGAAACCGTATTTGTTTTTCGCGAGCAAGCAGTTGCTCATTTCTTCCAACTAATCTCCATAGTTGCCATCATTCAGCAAGTCCGTAACGTAAACGTGACTGGGGTTGTCGGAGGGCCCTATGTAATAGGGTGACATAACGTCATTGACAACTCCTGTCTTGTCGCCTGCTGCCATGAGAATGATAAGGGTTGGAATATACTAGATGGAGTATGCGCGGAAGCAGTATTTAGATCGACCGCTCTGGTACCATGAAGAAAACGACAAACTTAATTTCATTTAACTCAAAAATTACAATGGGACGACTGCTACATATATACACACACGCTAGGGTTACATGTAAACCCTACAAACCCTATAAATTAGGAAAAAAAGATATGCTAAATATATACAAATATATGCTACAAATCTTAGCAAATCTTATAGAATCGTAACAACTAGAGCTCCTGATAAACACTCGTTTTCCAAATATTTCTGTAGTTTAATTAGTCTTTTAATGAAGTTTATTTGCATGTTATAGTCTTAAATATGTTGTTTAGTGTTAAATTATTTTAATTACTATAATATGTGATAATTATGCTATTTTAGTGTAGTTTTAGTTAAATGTTGTGCAGGTACTTAAATTTATGATTGTGGTTGAATAATTAAAGCTTAAATGAGTAGGGAGATTCGACCGCGCCAAATTCAATGAAAGGAAGCTCTGCACACGCGGTCAAGGCGCGGAGAAGCAGTGCGGTCGAGAAGAGACTGGGCCAGAGAGTGGTACAAAACGCTTTGGAGACGCGGTTGAAAGACTCGACCGGGGAGCGGTCGAGGTGCGGACGAATTTGACCGTGGAGCGGTCGACAGCTGGTGTGCTCCTGATGCGATTTTCTCCATTTTCTTTGGCGATTCTTCCATATAATTGGCATTCACGACTTTTGTTCCTGCACATCTATATATAGCTAGTTTTCAGAATTTTAAAAGGGAGAAAAACAGTTCAGGGAAGTTGCATATAAGTTTTCCAGTTTTCACTCTGACTTTGGTGAAGAACGTAGGATTTTCTTGTGTTGATTTTGTGGAGTTCGTCTACAAACTTCTGCCGAGCTTGTTTTTCTACCTTAATTTATATTTAAATGCTATGTTTTACTAGTTGTTTGTGTTTTCAATTCCAGTATGTGTAGTTAAATTTTATAAATTGGGTTTTTGGTGTTGTAAAGTTGAATATTATACATCAGATCGTCATCTTGTTATTGTTTCCTTCTTGAAATAGTTTGTTGTTCTGTGTTGGATACTGTTGAATTTTGATGCAATGGACGACCAACCTGTTGTAGAAACTCTTAGTCAATTTTGCATGACTTTTGTTAATATTGATTAAGGAAACAAGAATAATAGTATTGCTAATCTTATTTCTTTGATCTAAGAAGTATAATTAGTAGTAGGGTGTTTAACAAAGTTGAACTGTTGGATTTGTTTAATTTTTTATCTTTGATCGAAGTTCTGATTGAATGAATCCAAATTATTGCTATCCTTGACATAAGGATTTATTTATTTCTTGGTTTGCTCACTTTTTCAAGATTAAAATGGTGTGATAAATAGAAGGACGATCTAGTGTATGTTCAGTTTTACATACCTTTAACCCAATGTTTCTTAAAATCTGAATTAGTTGTAGTATTTAGTCTGCTTATAAAGAAATTAATTCATTTGCTTGTGAAATTTTATATTCAAACTCAATCTCAAATTATGTTTGTTTGGATAATGAAGAAGAAAGATTAGGTAGTATTCAATTGTGGATTCGATATCTTAATCCTTGTGGATACGATACTCTTGCTCTCTACTATTCTATATTGATCCGTATACTTGCGGTTTGCATGTCAATAATGTAGTGATCAGCTCCAAAATAAATAAAAATTATTATATGCCTTATGAAGAAAATTGCATAAGATGGTTAATATCGCATTAGGTAAAGTAATTAAATGTAACTTTTACTGATTCAAATAACAATTAAAATGACGCAAAAATTAATCAAGGGTATATGTTTAATTAGGTTAGACAGATAAAACGTGTATTTCAAATTCCAACTCATATAATTAAATAATACTACTTGTTTTTATTAATATTTAATGATAAAATTAAGCTAACTGTGACAAACAGACAATGTGGTCTACGTGTATTGTGTACTAAAAATTAGAGGAAAATTCTAAAATAACACATTTTGTTATGTGAGATGCAAAAAATATCACTCTTTATGAAAAAATGCAGAAAATAGCAAAATTGTCCATTTACCCTTACCTTTCTTAATTAAACCTGAATTTTTATTTGTAAAGTTGTTATTTCAATGTTTTTTTTTTTTCAAAAGTTCACAAATTCCCAACTCTTTCGTGTGAGAAATTAAATAAATTAATTAAATTATTTTTACGAATACCTAAAGAATGAATTTAAATAATTATACTGAAATTTCAATTTCGTTTTAAATTCACTCCCTAATGTGAATTATAAATCCAAATATTTAAATTTTCATTCCAATGAAGTTTTAAATTCACGATCCAATTTTAATTGTAAATCTAAATAATTAAAGTAAAATTAAAATTAAAATTAAATTAAATTAAATTCATATTTATTAATTTATTTATTGTACTTGTTATTTCTTTTAACCACGATTATAAAACCTCCGAAATTCTTGTAAAAGAACCTTAACAAATTTCATTTCGAATTATTCGAAATTTGAGTCAATTTAATTGGAAAATATTAGCATAAAATAGAATTGTTATAATTTCCAGTTATTAAAGTAAATTGGAAGTAAAATCTAAATAATTAGATACGTAAATTTGGATTTCATTTTGAATTAATAGTCCAATTGAACCATTTTAATGAAATTCCTAATTCATTTAAAAAAATTCAAATTATTAAGGGTGATGTGAACTTATATTTTTATGATACAAATAAGAATTGTGAATTCAACTAATTACATGGTGGTGCGGATTGAATTTATAATTAAAAGGGGATATAAATTAAATTAATTTTAGTTTGGTGTGAAATTACATTTAATTAATTAATTATAAATTTATTTAATTTACATATTGTCGTGAGTTTCAGCTAATTTCTATAATGAAAACATGTTATAATTCTTAACATAATCATGGGATTTGATTTGATTATACACTTATAAATAATTAAGTAATTTTTAAGGATAAATCAGACTTTTCATTAGACTTTTGCTATTTTGTGCATTTATTCATAAGAGTTGTCATTTTTTGAATGTACTTTTAATTTTTTGCTATTTTAAATTATTTCCTCTAAAAATTATATATATTTTTTATTTATAATAATTAAAAAAGAAAGTCAATAATGAGGGGGAAAAATAATGAGTGAGATATAGAAAATAATCAAATGTGGGGAAATCTTGGGATAGTTGGTAGTTGGAATGTCATATTTATTTTGATGACCCACAAAATGCTTCCACATTTAAAAGTTTACTATTTTTGAGTTATTTTAAAGATCTTCTAATTAAATAGTTAGATATATGTTATTTTAAAAAGAAATCAATGCTAATTAAATATGACAGCAACCTTGTAAAAATAAATAATCGTTAATAGTAATGGATAACATATAATTACCATTTAGCACTCATAATTCGTGACATCATCGCACCACACAATTCATTATTATTATCTAATTTTATGTCATGCTTTATTAATTAATTAGTGGGTTGTGCTTAACTCGATTAGGCCATAAATCAAAACTAGTATTGCACCCTACGCGATGCGTGGGAATTTATATTATTTTGTTTGATATTTTTTTATAAACAAATGACATTTATTTTTCAATATGTAAATCATAAAATTGTATTATAACATATACAACAAAATCTATATATTATTTATGTAGTACATATATGATATTATATTGAGTTTCATTTAGTTTACTTTGTTTATTTGTTAAATTTAATTATGTTTTTGTAAATATCGTGTTATTTTCTAATTCAAAACAACATTTATACATTATTTTCTTGAAAATTCAAAATGTATATACATATATTATATTTGGTCATAGTTTATAATTTTTCAATGCTAATGCAATATTTTTATTTATTAGTATGTGATATCTTTTAATATTTGCATTGTTAAGAAATCTTGAACTTTGTACTTTTCACTTCTCTTTCTTTCTTCATTTTCTTAGATCCAAAATAAATTTTTATGATTGATGTACTAATGCAAATCACTTTTTAAATTATTGGATATATATTTTACCATATACATTCATGCATACTTTATACATATCAAATTTAGATCTCAAACTCCTTCGCATTCAATTTGATTTGCTACTCTCAAATGTGCTCGAGATTTATTCATATCTCCTTCTCTCTTCAACTCTTAATATTTTCAGTTATAATATTATAACATGGTGATAATTTTAATACTTCATGCAAAAATAAAAAAATTATTACCGACAATGCATATACCTCATAAATCATAGTACCTCATTTTAGAAATGTACTTATTTCACATATGTTGTGAGTTCATGTCCTCTAACCAAGATAACTTCAATTTAAATTCTTTGTTACTAAACTCATATTTCCTCATTGACTATTGTAGCATCAACACTTAAGTTTTAATTCTCATTCACTAATTTCATTTATTTATTCTTTCCACTTTATTTTATTCTCATGGGATCCTATATTATACTTTTCATGTTTCACTCTCAATTCCATTGCTAAAATTATTAGTTTTTATTTAATATTTTTTATAATCTTAATTTATTATAATTTAGATTAATTTTATAAATTCAATCATAGGATTCATCTCACTCAATTAGCGTGTTTTTAACTAAAAGGGAATAAGTCATAACTATAATTTGTGTCTTAAAAAATATTTATGTTCTTAAAAACCAATTAGAATATATTGTATTATAGTTAATTCTTGTTTTCGTAAAAATAATTATTAAGATTAGTAATCAGACAATAACGCCATTTTGAAATAGATTATTTGATATGTGTTTATGTGGATGTCAATATTCTTTTTCCACATTGTCCTCCCATTAAGTGTACACTTTTGAAATAATTTATTTAATATCGAAATAATATTCACGAAATCATATGTGGTTCAACTTTTCAAATCTGCTACGTAATTAAAATATTATTTTTCTCATAGTATTTTTAATAAATATTCTAAATGATTTTAATAAAAATCAATATTTGAATAAATAAGGTAAAAAAAATTAATTGCAATTGTATATGATCGGTTGCTATTTTGTATTAATTTTTTTGCGTCCACGTGATGATTTGATTTAATATTCCTTCATAAATTATCTTTTTTTAAGATTTATTCATAAGTTTTCATAAATACAGAATGTGAACTAATTATATATCCAATTTGCTACTAATATTATATGCAATTGGTTTGTGAATTCTTTTAATATTTTTAATTTTTTGAATTTGTCATCTAAAATCATGGCACTCAATGTGATTTTTGGGGAACATTATATAGTCATCAAATCATGTAAGGAAATAAATAAATTATTTAAATATTAATATACTAAAAATACAAAATTAAATTAAAAATTTAAATGCAAAGGATTTCTAAAAATTGTTTTTTAAGAAAATTCTTAATAGACATTTTCAATTAAAAATATAAAATCATAATATTAATTGATCTTATATGACCAATTAAAGTTTGGTTGGGCTATCATTTAAATTTTTAGTTAACTAGTAATAAATAATGTAAACTCTTTCAATTTTATCTCAAATGATCAATTATTAAATATTTAAAATCTAATTATTGTAATGTTTGCACCTACTTTGCAGTTTCATTTATTTTTTTATTAATAATTTTATTTAATAATAGTTTAAATCTAATTATCTATATATAGAATTATTCACCTCATAATTAATAAATTAAATGATTCATTAAAAATTAATGTAAATAAAATATTATCATATACAGTTGCAAATTTATTTTGATATATATACAAAAATGCAACGAATATTTCAAAATAAATGTATAATGCATAAAAAAAATTAATAGTGGAGTTCAACTAAAACTTAATTTATATACAATTAATTTTATGTAAAAAGGGAAGAAATTTTTGTGTATCTCTAATTATACAATTTTATATAGATTTTATTCATGCCTATAAATCCGGTTTTCAGTATGCCTACTTTTAAAAAAAAATTGTGAGTGTTATAAATATCCTTTTACAAATTTTTTAATTAATTCGATAGAATAGGAGCCGAGCCACCCACTACTTTTCATGCTAGAGAAATATAATTAAAGTAAAATCAATCTAATTGATTTATATGTATATAATTAAAATATATAAATTAATTTTAGAGAGATAATATTGAAGGAAAAATCAATATAATATATTTATACTATTTCCTAAAATATATAAATTAATTCTAAGACTTGATTTGTGTAATAATTTAAATATTTATAGTCAATCCAATGCATGATTTAGGAAAATACAATTTAAATATTTATGGTTAAGGATATGCATGATTTATAATATCAATTATAAAAATATGGTTAATGACTTAATGGCAATAGAGATTGTATTTAAGAAAAAATCAATCTAATCAATTTATACATATTATTCTAAAATATTTAAATTAATTACAAGATTTAATTTGTGTACCCTAATATCCTTATATTCAATGGATTGTAATTAAAATTATTTGTATTATAATAATAAAAAAAGCAAATTTTCGTAGGATATAATTATTCCCACATATTTTTGTACGCTAGTTGTATAATTCAATTAGGATAATTACTTTAATATATTTAGCGCTTTAATATGATTAGTTGTGTATGTATACATACATCAGCCCAGTGGCATATCCAGAAATTTAAAATTAGAGGTACGAGTATAATAAATTCGGGTTATATTATGTAAAAATATTATAAATAATAATAAAAATATATAAATTTATAAAGAAAAAAAAATTATTTTGGGGGTACAAGTGTACCCCAAAACACCCCTAGATCCGCCACTGCATCAGCCAATATGTATATAAACATGCCACAACATGATTATAATTCCATTATTTATACACGTGTCATATACTCAATATAAAAAAATATCATTAATATATAATCATATCATATATAAATTATAAATATCAATTAAAAATCCAACTATAAAAATAACAATTATAAATAATTCACAATCTAAATATTTATGATCAATCCAATAAACGATTTAAGAAAATACGGTCTAAGTATTTATGATTAAATATTTGCATCCGTGTTTCCAAAATATCAACTATTTATAAATAAAGAAGTACATAATTGATATTTATAATTATAGAATATTTTACTTATTCATTGATGAACTAAACAGTTAATTAATGATAATTAATGCATCTAATTCTTACTATTTTATGCGTCCGGGCTTACTTTAATATATATATATAGATTTATTTGGAATTCCAAATTAGACATTGTTTCATCAAATTAAGTAACTCTTCTAATTCATTAATAAGTTGGAATTTAGTATTTTCTAATAGATATTACAGTGATAAATGTTTCTTGTGGAAAAAAAGGGATTTTGGAAACAATACTTCAATTTCTCGAGAAAAGAAAAAAAGTTCAGATTTTTTACCTGAAAATTGGTTTATTAAGCTTAATATGGTGATGATATTCTATTTAATATGATAAAAAATAAAAAAAAAACCCACGTAATTTATGATTGCATATAAAGCATTTATTTAAAAAAATACGAATAATTTATTGTTTCATGTAATAATCATAGAAAATAAAGAAAAAACAAATTATTCAAGACTATTTTGTTGTTTCATTTTCTTGTCGTTATTATGGACTGCATCATAATATTTGATTATAAATTTAAATAAAAAAGCAAGATGATCCTTCTCATAATTATGATTGATATAGTATTTCTCAACACCAGTTGCACAATAATTATCGAAATTTCTTATTTACAGATATTTTCGATTTATTTATTTGTCTCATATGCGTTATCCAAATTCCATCAAAAAAAAAAAAGTAATCATGATATAATCTATGAAAGATTGTATCTAGAAATTGCGTTTTGATATTTATTGATGAACTTGACCCTTCGACTCAGAAGCCGTTATTTGTAAAGAAAAAAAAAAGATAAAAATTAATTTACATTAAAAAAAAAAAAAAAAACTGTATACACTATTTAATTGAGGATGTGTTAGGAAATTTATTAGAATTTTCTTACTTATTATGTTTTGGTAGATCAAAGCCTTGGTCTACGTCTAACAAGTCTAGGTTGTCTTTAGATTAGCTTTAATTTAGTTTTCAAATGTAAAGTTCTATAAAGTCTTTTAATTGAGTTGTAAATTGGAGTTGATTGAAAAACAGACTAAAGAATCAGTCTGTGATGTGCAAGAGGACTCAAGAGATTGAAAGTTCATTATGGATTGATCAGTCTAGGTCTCATCAGTCTGAGACATACAAGTTTGGGACCTCATCCATTGTGAAACTCACAAGTCTGGGATTGACCAGTTTGGAACTCGCCGGTCTCAAACTTACCAGTTTGGGATCGATGATTAGACTTGTGACGTCAGCCAATAAGAATTTGTCTGAGGAATGTTACTGACAAAGATCATACTTTTAAGGATTGAAAATTCCTGAAAGTCTGCAAGCCCAAGACTCCAGTCTTGATTCCTCGAACTGATCAATTTAGATTCCTTGAACTGACCAAATATTGTCGTTCTAATAAAATGTGAACAATCACTGTCGAAGTCAGAAAGAGCGGAAAAAGGTACAGTACTTTCTGGAAAAAAGGCTACCTACTCGCGCAGAGGAGAGAAACATTGGATTGGTCGAACATTCAATGTGTGTTAGGAACTAAGTTTAGTTCCCTCCTTAATTTGATGTTTTGATATGTCAAAACTTACTTTAACACTAAATTTATAGAGTTTTATCTTGTAATCCTTGTATAGGATTTGATCGTGTTGTAATAGGTGTTGAAGACCGAGCGAAGAAGATGCTCGAGATTCGAAGAAGTGTTCGTGCATGAAACTTGGTTTCACTAAGTATGGCCAAGGCCTATACTGAGTTTGGGTACTCAGTATAGATGTAACACCCTAATCCATTTAAGGTGTTAACGTAATATATAAGTGAAATACAACTCGATATTTTAAATAAATAAGTGAAAATATAAAATACATTTTTATTTACGCAAAAGGCGAAAGCTAATGCTTTAAATAGAAAAATAACTCGGTGGGTCATTCGATCTTCCACGCGTCTCCGACTTCATCATTCTAATTTTATTCGCCTGAAATGTTAATATGGGATAAGTATATATATAATACACTCAGTGTGGGAATTATGCATAAGATTGTTCAAGGTCATATAAAATGAAATACATGTGTATTCATCACTGTATATATATCAATGATGTCGCTTGGTGCATCCAAAGACCTTATATAGATCACGGGCCTATTCACGGCCCCTGGCGACTAAGTTGTACACAACGTAAATATAAAGGACGATCAGTCCCACGTGAATATGTTGGGCGTTCAGTTCCAACATACCATATATATGATGTGAAGCCATACACGTCAAAACATATTATATCAACAAGAACAATCTTAAATCAACGGCATAATTAAATAAATTCTCACACCTGAGATATGATGACCTTAAGTGTAACCTGACCATTTCAGAGTATTTAAATTTAAAACATGTGTACCTGGAAGTCGGATAACGTAGAGATCGAATGATTGAAGCATTTGGTTCCAAGATTATATGAAAATATTTTCTTTTAAAAAATGATTTGCAGAGTCTACAGAAACGTAGACCTGCTCTGATACCACTTTGTAACACCCTATTCTAATTAAAGTGTTAACGAAATATATAAGTGAAATACAACACAATATTTTAAATAAATCAGTGAAAAATATAAAATTCATTTTTATTTACGCAAAAGGCGGAAGCTAGAGTTTTAAATAAAAATAATAACTTGGCAGGTCATTCGATCCTCCACGCTTCTACGACTTCAGAATTCTAACTATATCCACCTGAAATGTTAATATGGGATGAGTATATATAATACACTCAGTGTCAGAATTATGCATAAGATTGTTCAAGCTCATATAAAATAAAATACATGTGTATTCATCACTGTATATATATCATTGATGTCGCTCGGTGCATCCAAGGACCTTATATAGATCCCGGGCCTATTCACGGCCCCAGACGACTGAGTTGTGCACAACATAAATATAAAGGACGTTCAGTTCCAACATACCATATATGACGTGAATATGATGGGCGTTCAGTTCCATTATACTCACCTATGATGTGAAGCCATACACGTCAAACGTATTATATCAACAAGAACAATCTTAAATCAACGGCATAATTAAAGTAAATCCCACACCTGAAATATGATGACTCCGAGTGTAACTTGTGCAAGATCTATATCATTTGCATCCAAAAATAATATATATATATATATATATATATAATAAATTATTAAATACTAATTTATAGAAATATGTACGGAAGTGTTTGAAAATGTGTAATAATTTCATCAAGGCGCATCATGTATTTATAGCTAGAGGTTTTGATTAAAATACTAATTAAAATAGGGAGTCATCACTCATCACTCACCATCTGTTATGCTTCCATTTGTAAAATTCTTATTGAATCCTTTCTCATTAAGTTTTGAGTGTTTAAAATTATAATTTAAAATTCATATTAATTAAACTTTTCATATACTATTATTAGTAATAGTTTGTTGTCCCATTTCGTTCATTTATTTACTAATATAATTATTATTTATAGTTATAGTATTTCTTTATTAATATTTAAAGAAATTATCGTATACTTATAATATGGTACTAAATGGATTATCCTAAAATAAATATCTATATATTTATGAGATTTAAATTTAAATACACATGCATATCTAAAATATATAGAAATTAATTTAAAGTATAAATTCTAGATCTCAATTTAGACTATAAAATTATAAATAAAATAAATTTGAAAACGGGTTGTGACAATAGAGGTTACCATACTGACTTATGAGAAGTCTGTATAAGTATGCTCATACTGAGTCTTGGAATGTCAATATAGAGGATTAAATTCAAAAGCACGCGGAACACAAGGCGAACCAACCGAAGTCAGATTTAATGGCGAGTAAATGCTAAGTGAAAATCAGTACGAGGATGTCCCATACTTGGATTCCTCGGACTGAAACTTAGTCTGACAAGAGCAGGTAAAAAGTACATAGAAGTACAATCTTTTCAGAGCTGAGTTGGGCAGAGCATACCTACCCAGGAAGGATTGTGATTGGACAACATTCCTCTTTGTCTCAAACGACTGGAATTTTGTGTCTAACGGGCAAAAATTTAAATATCGAAGGATGCGCCTATAAATAGGTCAACATTTGAACCAGAAAAGGTTACGAACTCTGAAGCAAAGATAAACCTACACTCTGCCAAACTTTCTTCTGAAAAGTTCTCTGATACGAGGCTAAGCTTAAAGCTTAAACTACGAGTGTTTGCCACCAAACTTAGTTCTGGGAAGAACAAGTAAACATTCAACCCACCAGGAAGAAGGTTGTAGGGTGCGTCCTCACTTCAACCCGAAGACTAAGTCAGCAAGGAGTTCCTAGGCGAGTGACGACAGTAAATCAAAGGACGGAGTGTCGACGGGCTGTTCGTAGATCATAAGGAGACTTGTAACCAAGCTTAGTGGATTCTCGATTAAGTTCGGAGAGTGTACGTAGGATTTTAAGTCCGAACCACTATAATTTCCTGTGTCACTTATTTGTTTTCTTTAAGTTTCAACATACTTAGTTTTTCCCATACTTACTTTAAAACCATACTTGGCTAAGTATTGAAGTGTATACTTGTGAAACTTACTTAATATCTATCTGAGCTTAAACTTACTATTCAATTAAGCCGAAACTGAGTTTCAGTCAGTTTTGGAGAACAAATGCAATTAATCTTACTTTCTGCTATGTATCATATTCTCTGATTTCGTGACCAATAATGTGTTTAACGGCTCCAGACATTTGAATCTTACTCCTTCGTCTATAAATAGTCAAGGATTTCCAGAGATTCAATAATCCGAATACGCTATCAAAGAACAAGCTGAAACTCTGCTAAAATCTCTACTCAACCATTCGAGGCTTTCACAATTTTTGTGTGTGTTACCGCTGTGAAGACGAGACTCAGAACATTTTATTCTTGAGTTACTCTTTGTATTCTTTATCTTCAAGAAAGAATATAACATCCAGTACGCTATATACTTTGACTATTACAGGCGTTCTAAGCCACCAAGCTGGCAGTTCAGAGGTGAACCATAAAGACCTCATTCTGGCAACGAGGAGGCATTCTTCAGCAAACAATACAAAGTAGCGGGCGAGTGAGCTTGTGGACTAAAGGATGAGGCATTCTTCAGCAAACAATAGATCGTGGGAGAACCTTGTATCTATTCACTTAGTGGATTACCAGACTTTTTGTCTGAAGAGTGGACGTAGGACCTTTTGGTGCCCAAACCACTATATATCCTTGTCAATTTATTGCTTTCTCTTTTATCAGTTTACGTACTTTAAAACTCAACACTCAAGTGTTCAAGTCTAAACTGAAACCAACTCTTAAGACTATCGGACTTAAAATTAAAACTGAACTTTAGAAAATCAAACTTAGAATAACACGCAGTTTGGATAAGTGCAAATTTATTATTAAAATATTTTATTGTGCAACTTATACTTACTCTGAATAATGAAGATCAACATTTTGAATGTCCCAAACATTAGTCGATGCTATAATTAATTCATCATAACCATAACACTAAATTACTATGCTACGTAATTTCAAATTAAAAACAAACGTCATTTACTAAAAATATTATAGTTTAATGGTACTCTTTTTCTTAATTATGCAAGATACTTAAAATCACGTTCTCTTTATAACCAATTTGATATAACACCTAATTTCCAAAAAAAAAAAAAACAAACAAAAAAGTGAAGAGTGACCTGACACGGGCATAGCAGCTATAAGCCTATAAGTAATGCTTGAATTTTTTTTTTTAAAAAAAGATGTTTAATTTTTAAAGTTTTATAACTATATCTATAATTTATTGCATAAAAAATCTCTGAAATTGTGCATTAAATGAAATGACGTCGTTTAAATGTTCACATCAAAATAATTTTTATCATCTCAGGTACACTATCAAAGATTTGTGGAATGAAATTATAAACTCGATTCATAATAATTAGAAAACTCGAAGTAAAAGTTAATTTATTACAAGTAAAACAGTGAATAAAAATTAAAAGTTGGAAATAGACTTAAAAGAATGGAAACCAAATGATAAGATTCTTACACAGATGTTTCAATTTCTGGGTCAATTCTGCCTGCTATATACATGCACCTCCACTCACATAAAATATATATATATACATATATATATATAGAGAGAGAGAGAAGGGGGGGGGGGAGGAGATGAGTTGTTGTGGAGAGAAATTGAAGAGAAGCGCGAGAAATGGGGAGACGAATGAATGCAACAAGTGGGAGGAGACAAATATAGGTTGTGAGTGTCAGAGTTTGCGCTTTCAATTATTCATATTACAAAAATAAAGATAAAGAAAAAGATGGATTGGGGAAAGTGGATTTACGATTTTGCCCCCGCTTGCCCTTTTCCATCCAACAACAAAACCCCTACGTCACGTGCCGCTCTCATATTCTTTTTTATGACTCGCTAAACCATTTTTTTTTAAATGTATCTAATTTACTAATTAATTACTTTAATAAAATTATACTAAAAATTGCGAAAACCCCCCAAAGCTATTTGCTTTTATTTTTAATTTATGCAACATATGAGGCGCATGTGATGTGGGACACTTTTCCTTATTTCCCTACCAAAAAAGTAGCTTGCAAATAAAATATTAATGATTCAAAATTTAAAATAGATTACCCATTTAAAATATTCAATCGTTTCACACAAACTCCATCAACATTTTCTATGAAGCTCATAAATTATATAGTTAGGTTTTCAAGATTGGCTTTGAAATATGAATTTGCTGTCAAATTATTTTCAATTTTTTTTGGACTTCTCTTGTTATGTGAATGTTTCTCCTTTTATATAATAAATATTTATGAATTGGGTATTTAATTACTACACCAGATCTATATTTCATGTGTAACACATTCGATTTAAATGTGATTGTTATCGATGATTATTATTATTATTATTCTAAAAGCTTATCTTAAAAATATAATTATAATTATGAATTTGATTTATTTTTAATTGTGAGTTAAAAAAAATGGATTGACCTCACCTGATAGGGCACGTATGTGCGTAATTGAGAGTATTGGTTCTAGAATAGGCATCGAAGTCAACATCTCCAAAAAAAAAAAAAAAAATTAGTTACGTGACTTAGATTTTTAATAGTTTAGTGTTAAATAAATTGGAAAGTTACATGTAATTGGACTCATCGTATAGGGAAATTCAAAGTTTGTTGGCGTTGAAAACAACATGTGGGGTTGTTATAGGTTGTCTTATTCGATATGTTTTTTATGGTAGAAATTAAATCGTATTAAATTAAGATAATTTTATAATAAATAGATATGAATTTAATTAAGATATAAAATTAATCGCATTAATAGTTAATATAATATATGAATTATTGAAAAAATAAAATAAAAAATGTTTTAAACATAATACACAGTAAAAAAATATGTTAGAAATTGCGTTTACTTTTGATGATTGTAAAAAACATAAGTCATGTAATTATTGTATAATTTTTAAAGTTATAATAGTGTAAGTTTTAATGGGAATTGAAGACTTAAAGAACTAAATAACTGAAGATCACTTCACTTTATTTATAATTGGTCACCCAATTGGTGATTATGAGAAAAGTGCCACAGTTGATGTCAAAAGAGTTAACTCACCAGTTGTGAGAAGAATACTAGCCGACAATTTAGGAGGAACTTAGTAGCTGAAGAAAAAAGGGTGCACAAACAATGATAAGCTCAATTTACCTGATTGTGAAATGATGCTTCAGTCTTTCAAGACGTCTTATTTAAGTACAAAAATTGTTGAGTTATATATCTTCGTACAAACGTTCACCTCCAGCAAAGATGATTACTTTAATTCAAGTCACAATGACTACAATTCAAATGATTCTATAAATATCTATTCAAATAAGAGATCACAAGGTTATCGGGAGAGACACCGAATCCATTAAAAAACAACATTTGTATAAGTATACCTGCTTGAGATCTCTAAGGCTCTTTTAAGCTTTATGTGTTTCTTGCACGAGACCGTCATGGTTTTTTAATGAAATCGCGTAGAGGTAAGCCAGCTGATCATAAGCAAAGTATCTGAGACATCATAAAGTTGTAGGATCACCAACTAGTTCAAAGCTTGTAAAGGGAACATAAGCCTTCATATCATGTAGTTGAGGTCGTGGAGACTCCAGGTGGTAGAAGAACTGAAGTTGTCATCCGAATTTAAGTATCGTGGACACCCGAAGTTGCAAAAGGAAAGTTCTAGCCAAATAAGTAAGATAAAGCTCAAACGACTGTGGTGCCTAGGGGTGTTCACGGTTTGACCGAAATCGGTTAAACCAGCCAAACCAGATTAATTTAGTCAGTTTGAAATTTAATTTTCAAACTGGTGGTTTAAAAATTTTAAAACCGGTTAAATTTGGTTTGGTTATGATTGGAGGCTAAAACAGGCCGAATCGACTGGACCGGCCGTATTTATATGTATATATATTAAATATATTATAATTAATAAATATATAATATAGTTCATTTGATAAGTTTTTACTTTTTCAAACAATTAACTCATGTTTAAACTTCTTGGCCAATATAATCTAGTTTTAGTTTCATTTTTTTTATTTTCAAAAATCAATTAGTAAGTATTACTATTAAATATTATTACTTGTAGGGTTTTCCCGTGAACCGAATCACCAAAACCAAACCGAACCAAATCGATTTATAGATTTTATGCATAATTAAATACAAGACAAACCCTAGCATGCTCCTATGAATTTAATTACCAGAATTGTGGATTGAGGAATTACCGTTATTCCGTCGAGTCTGAACCGATCTTTTGCGTTTGAATTTCCAACTTGAATTCAACCACGCAATCCGATTTTATCTGCAGAATCAGAAATTAGAAATCTAATTTCTTAGAATAAAAATCGAAAATAAAAGGGAAGAAAGAAATATGTTGTTCTCCAGATTAGATCTTCAGATCTGTATCCCGGTGCTGTTCAGATCTACTACTGGTGAGGACTCCGTAGATCTGTGGTTTGAGCAGGACTAGAATCGAAATTCTCCTCCTCTCTCCAAGAAAACGGCGCCCACTCCTCTCTCTCTAGGGTTTAGTGTGTTTCAACTATGCTACAACTTATGAGAGAGAGCTGTCTATTTATAAACCTAGGGTTGCAAATCCTAATGGGGTCCTGGGCTCAATTCAGCACAATTTCCTTGAGCCAAACCTGGGACTTAATGCAAATAATAAAGTGGGCCTATAAATTAATTAATTCCCATGTCCACAACCCATGACATAATTAATTAATTAATATTAATTCTTTTTCACCACAAAATTAATACTGACCTACCCCTTTATTACCACGTTATGAGAACGGGCTGAATTAATTGAGAATCCCCATATTTAAGTTTACCGGAAATCCATTAATTAATCGGAGCCTCTCACAAGCTCTAACTACAATTAATTAATATCTTATTATTCCTGAGTAGTACCACTCAATCCTTATCACTCGTGCCTGAACTTAATCAGCCTGCAGGACTTTGGCACGATGAATGTTATTGAGCTTCTCAGGGAATGTCCCCATCCTATTACTCGGATATGATTACCTAAACCCAGTCTCAGGCGGTACTACACGAACTGATGTTACCCAAGATGCGGATATACGAGCACGTTACTTAGGCTCTCCACCATGGCAAGTCAAAGCAACGGTCAACCCGTGCAAACCCCTGAACCTTCGTTAGGGTTTAGACTCAATCAATATAACGAGATCTTGTATTCACTGATGTCAGACAGACGAATACATCTCACTGCGGTCCATCAATACGCCACCTCCGCGTACCAGTATGTCAAGTAACCAAGACAGACTACTTATTCCGACAATATCGCAGCCATCCGGACAGACGTATCCTCATACGCTGACTCGGCTGTGATCAGGTTTATGTCTCACTAGGTCAAGTGATCATACCGTCTGCAATCTACAACACGCCGTATGATCATCCCTATCGGTGAGACAAGAGGATACCATTGTTCATACATGTAAGATTGTTAACAGATAGGAGAAATAAACCGTTGTATACTCATTATAATAAATGCTTTCAGCATACAAAACCCATCAATCTCCCACTTATACTCAAAGCATAACTAAGCTATTATAGAGTATACAGTCCATCTATCTAGTCTACTGTCTCTTTAACCACTATCAGTGGTCGGCATCCACCTCAGACCCAGCTCACGAATATGTCTTTCGTAAACTTTCTGCGGCAAGCTCTTTGTAAATGGATCAGCAAGATTGTCAGCAGTGTCAATCTTCTTAATCAGCACATCGCCCCTCAATACGATTTCTCGTATGATATGGTACTTTCTCTCTATGTGTTTGCTTGCCCTGTGAGACCGCGGTTCCTTTGAGTTTGCCACTGCACCAGAGTTATCACAATAAATTGTGATGCTCCTCGGCAAACTCGGGATCACTCCCAACTCTAAAAGTTAGTTCCTGAGCCACACCCCCTCTTTCGAGGCGTCGGAGGCGGTGACATATTCCGCCTCCATGGTGAAGTCAGCAATGCATTTCTGCTTTGAGCTCCTCCAAGATATAGCTCCACCTCCCAGGGTAAACACATATCCTGAGGTCGATTTATTCTCATCCTGGTCTCCTTGGAAATTCGAGTCCGTATAACCCACAGGGCACAAATCCTCACTTTGATAAACTAGGCAATAATTCCTAGTTCTCTTCAAATACTTGAGAATGTGCTTTACTGCAGTCCAGTGCGCCTGTCCAGGGTTAGACTGATATCTTGCTACCATACCAACGGCATAACAGATATCTGGCCTGGTACACAGCATCGCATACATGAGGCTACCCACTGCCGAAGCATATGGTACAAGACTCATCTCATCTTTCTCCCGCTGTGTCTGAGGACACTGCCCACTAGAAATATGAACGCCATGTCTGAAAGGTAGCAACCCTTTCTTGGCGAGTTGCATGCTGAACCGGGCTATCACAGTATCCACATAGGATGCCTGGGATAAGCTCAACATTCTTCTCTTACGATCTCGTAAGACCTTAATCCCAAGAATGTAGCCAGCTTCTCCCAGATCCTTCATTTGGAACTGTTCGGATAACCAAGCCTTGATTTCCGACATCACTCCCTCGTTGTTTCCAAATAGGAGTATGTCATCAACGTATAGAGCAAGGAAGACCACGCTCCCTCTGATACAAAGTCGGTAAACAAAACTTTCATTTTCCAACTGTGCAAATCCATAAGATTTAATCACATCGTTGAAACGTAAGTTCCACGACCTTGAAGCTTGCTTAAGTCCATACAAGGACTTCCTAAGCTTCCAGATAAGATGTTCTTCGCCCTTGCTTATGTAACCCTCGGGTTGCTGCATATAGATGTCCCTACCTTCTTCAAGGTAACCGTTTAGAAAAGCGGTTTTGACATCCATCTGCCAGATCTCGAGGTCCATATGCGCAACTACGGCAAGGAGTATCCGGATGGATTTGAGCATGGCTACGGATGAAAAGGTTTCGTCATAGTCAATGCCCTCTTTCTGACTATAACCCTTTGCCACCAGCCTGGCTTTAAAAGTCGTGATTTTTCCATCCGCCCCTTTCTTTCTCTTGTATACCCATTTGCACCCTATGGCCCTAAAACCATCCGGCAAATCAGTTTTCTGGTATACATCCATAGCAGTTATGTATTCAATTTCAGAATCCATGGCGACACGCCATTTGGCAACATCCTTGTCTTGCACTGCCTCTTCGTAAGTTAGTGGGTCAGAGTCCTCATGTCCGTCTTCCGGGCTCAAGTCCGAAGACTCACCCACGAACATGTACCTTTCCGGCTGGAAAATAACTCTCCCACTACGACGAGGCATCGGTGCCGTGTCAGTAGTAGGTGCAGTAACTTGTAGTCCTGCACCTTGCATTGAAGAACGTGTCTGTGGTGTTGTGCCTCTCACAGGTGCACCCACATCTACACGTTCCCCTTCCCTTGGAATTGCATTCTCGTTCTCATTTTCTTGAAGAACAACATCACTCCTTGACTTGTGATTACTCACATACTTGTCCTCCAAGAATCTAGCGTTGGTGCTAACAACGACTCTTTGACTCTCAGGACAGTAAAAGTAACCACCTTTCGTTTGCCTGGGATGCCTTATGAACAACATTACTTTTGAGTTGCTTTCTAACTTATCAGGTTCCTTCGACAGTACGTGTGCCGGACAGCCCCATACTCTAAACTTGCACAAACTAGGTTTGCGACCAAGGAAGAGCTCAGAAGGCGTCTTAGGAACTGATTTAGAAGGCATCACATTAAGCACGTAAGTTGTTATCTCCAATGCGTAGCCCCAAAACGAAATTAGTAAGTTTGCATAACTCATCATTGATCTTATCATCTCTAGAAGAGTCCTATTTCTTCTTTCAGCTACACTGTTTTACTGGGGAGTACCCGGTGCAGTCCACTAGGATGTAATCCCATTTTCTGACAAATACTGCAGGAACTCGTTACCGAGGTATTCGTCGCCGCGGTCAGATTGCAGTGACTTGATAGTTTTCCCGACCTTCTTTTCTACCTCAGCCTTGAACTCTTTGAATTTCTCAAAGCATTCGGACTTGTAGCGAAGCAGGTAAATGTATCCGTACCTTGAGTAATCGTCAATGAAAGTGACGAAGTACTCGTACCCTCCACGAGCCTGCGTGGACATCGGTCCACATAAGTCAGAATGGATCAATTCCAACACTTCCTCTGCTCGAGACTGACTAGCCTTGAAAGGCCTAGTTGACATCTTGCCCTCGATGCAGGATTCGCAGACTTGATAAGGTACAGCCCGGACTAAGTCCAATGTACCGTCATCTGCAAGTCTCTGAATCCGCTTCAAGCTGATGTGACCCAGTCTCAAGTGCCAGAGATATGTAAGATCCTCATCAGAAGAAGTAAGTTTTCTCTTTTTAGGATTATCAATTACGGATGAATTACATGCAACATAAAGGACATGTTTTGATCGAAGTAACATAGAGATTGTAAATCAACATCCCATAATGGATAACATTGTTACTACCAATGATAAAATCATAAATAACAAATATCCATAAAAGTTGATAAAACTTGTCATGCCGATAAACCACGGCCCACAAATAAACTCTCAAATGTACTTAATTCATCAAAACATAAAGAAAAGAAAACTCCATAAAGCTCCATCCTAAGACGTTGCCTTCATCCAGTTTGGTATCTTCTTGCCATCACTCACCAGCCTTGTCGGCACGGTCCCCTGCAAAGTACAACAACATGATCAACAAATCAGTGCTTACAGCTCTAGAAGAACAACAACGGACTCTAATCATGCTTACAGTTATACATGCAAAATGGCATACCTTGTCTAGCTTTGTTGGCTTGACAATCTTTCTTCCAGTGTCCTTTCTTACCACACCTGAAGCACCTATCCCTGTCAATCGCCACCTTAGGCTTTTTCCCAGCCCCACCATCCTTCACAGGTGTCTTCTTGGCCCACTTCTTAATCCCTTTCTTCCGCTTCATACTTTTCGGTACAGCAGAGAGATTACCAGAAGTGGCCAAGGCAACCTTTTGAGGGTTCATGACCGATTCCGCTGCCATCAAGTCATTGAGCAACTCGTTAAGAGTATACTCTTTCTTGTTCATGACAACATTCAGCCTAAAACTCTCAAAGGACTTGGGTAAAGAGTTTAGTATGATATCGACCTTAGCCTCAGCGTCGATACCTCCACCATGCACAGTTAGTTCATCCATGAGGTGAGTCATGGTAACTACGTGCTCTCTCACTGAGGTGCCATCAGTCATTTTCTTACTCACGGTTTCTCTCATGAGATTGAACCTGACGGCTCTATCAGTTTCCCCATAGGTTGCCTCCAGACTCGTCATGATGTCATAGGCATCCCTATGGTGCTGATGTTGCTGCTGTAAGACTTTCGACATAGTGGCCATCATGTAGCACTTGACTACATTGTTTGATTTCTCCCACTTGTTATAAAAGTCTATATCCATTTGACTGGATTCAGCAGTTGGCACTTCGAGACGAAGTACTTGCAGAACGAACATATGTTCTTCTGCAATTAGGAGGTACTCGAGATTGCGCTTCCATTCCAAGAAGTTCGGACCAGTTAGAGTGTTTTGTGCGAGAATATTGATGACATTAGACATAGACATATCTGAAACAATAAATAATCTTAAATAAGAACATACTTGTAGAACTTCGAAAACAAATGCATTGAAAACCTTTTAAT
This sequence comes from Plectranthus barbatus, assembly GCA_026898455.1. Taxonomy (NCBI): domain Eukaryota; kingdom Viridiplantae; phylum Streptophyta; class Magnoliopsida; order Lamiales; family Lamiaceae; genus Plectranthus; species Plectranthus barbatus. Next base: position 298,799 of record JAPKLW010000642.1, on the reverse strand, counting down.
AAATCAAATACAAATGTTTTCCACTAATTGCCCAAGAGTTCCCACCGCAAGCTACACTCGTAGACGTTTACGATGTCACCCTCAACCAGAACTGCGGGTTTTAAGCCCCATTCCATTTAATTTCATTACCATGTCAGGAAGCTTTTGACACTAGAAATTAATAATTAGTGAAAACCTTAGACCAAGCCATCTCTCAAGAACAGGGATGCAATTCTTGCATTATATTCTAAGATGCATCTAAGCAATTAACCACAAATTTAACTCCGGCCAAAAGAGATAGTTTAGCATGGCACGTAACCATACCGCACAACCCTTAAAGCTTTTGTTATCTATAATTTAAATCAATCCTAGAATACTTGTGAAAGAGATCTACGCAAGCTACACTCGTAGACGTTTACGCAAAACCCTCCCACTATTCACATGATTTAAATTGTTTGTCTAGAAATCCCAACAACCGTACCCATGCACCTTAAGGAACTAGCAAGCTACACTCGTAAACGTTTACTAGAACGAGAGATACACTTATAGCCTAGAACCGCTTTGTGGAGGCCTATTGATTTTAATTTAAAAAATATGCTTAGTATTTTTCTTTTAAAAGGTTTCTTTATGCGCACACATAATTTCTTTGTCATTATATTTCCCAAATTTTTGCATGTAATAATACAAGCCCAAAAATTCCCAAAATATAATCCAACAAGAAATTAATCACATAAGCATGCTTGGAAAACTGTAAATAATAAAAGCGATAAATCATGCTTTTCTTATTATCTACACATGCTTAATTGCGCACATAAATAAATCAAATATCATATGAGGACAATTAAGGCATACAAAAATTCCTCGTGGCACAAAAAAAAAATAGAAAAATAAATTCTATCTATTACAATTTGAATTTGAATTTAATTTGGATAATTCCAAATCTTTTTCAAATCTTTCCAAATCTTCAAGGGCCTCCAAATCAGGATTCACCAAATCTTTTGGGATTTAGGCCTTTGTGATCTGATGATTTGCCTAAACCCTAATGCAAACCCTAGGGTTTACACAGGATTGTACAAACGACCAAAACACGACCCACCATTGCAGGGACAGCAGCAGCCGATGACAGCCACCGCCGCCGCCCCGACAGCTGGTTTGCTGCCGCGCCGAGCGCCGCCGTGCGCGCGAGCCCGCGCGCCCACCGCCGCGTCCAGCCACCCGCCGCCGGCCGCTCGCGATGCACGCCCTCGCGTGCCGTCGACCGCACCGCCGCGGCCAGCTGCTGCCGCTGTCGCCTGCGGCTGCACGCGCGCGCAGCCTCCTGCCGCCGCCGTGCACCGCCCTTCGTCGGCTCTGTCTTCGTTCTTCGTTCTCGACCCGTCCAATTACATAATTTGAAAAATTACAGAAAATCTATTCTATTACAATTTTTGAAATCTACACTAATCACGGATTTTCTCGTGATTTTAAAAAATTAATTCAGCCCTTCACGGATAAACCACCGCGGGCTGAATCACACGGGTTGCCACGAGGAACAAAAACCATCCACAATAATAAATTCATACATACATGCATATCAAATTTAATTATACACAAAAGAGCCATAAATCAAGAACCTGGCTCTGATACCAATTGTAGGGTTTTCCCGTGAATTGAATCACCAAAACCAAACTAAACCGGATCGATTTATGGATTTTATGCATAATTAAATACAAGACAAACTCTAGCATGCTCCTATGAATTTAATTACCAGAATTGTGGATTGAGGAATTACCGTTATTCCGTCGAGTCTGAACCGATCTTTTGCGTTTGAATTTCCAACTTGAATTCAACCAAGCAATCCAATTTTATCTGCGGAATCAGAAATTAGAAATCAAATTTCTTAGAATAAAAATCGAAAATAAAAGAGAAGAAAGAAATCTGTTGTTCTCCAAATTAGATCTTCAGATCTGTATCCTGGTGCTATTCAGATCTACTACTGGTGAGGACTCCGTAGATCTGTGGTTTGAGCAGGACCAGAATCAAAATTCTCCTCCTCTCTCCTAGAAAACGGTGCCCACTCCTCTCTCTCTAGGGTTTAGTGTGTTTCAACTATGTTACAACTTATGAGAGAGAGTTGTCTATTTATAGACCTAGGGTTGCAAACCCTAATGGGGTCCTGGGCTCAATTCAGCACACTTTCCTTGGGCCAGACCTGTGACCTAATGCAAATAATAAAGTGTGTCTATAAATTAATTAATTCCCATGTCCACAACCCAGGACACAATTAATTAATTAATATTAATTCTTTTTCACCACAAAATTAATACTGACCTACCCCTTTATTACCACGTTAGGAGAACTGGCTGCATTAATTGAGAATCCCCATATTTAAGGTTAACGGACATCCATTAATTAATCGGAGCCTCTGACAAGCTCTAACTACAATTAATTAATATCTTATTATTCTTGAGTAGTACCACTCAATCCTTATCACTCGTGCCTGAACTTAATCAGCCTGCAGGACTTTGGCATGATGAATATTATTGAGCTCCTCAGGGAATGTCCCCATCCTATTACTCAGATATGGTTACCTAAACCCAGTCTCAGGCGGTACTACACGAACTGATGTTACCCAAGATGCGGATATACGAGCACGTTACTTAGGCTCTCCCCATGGCAAGTCAAAGCAACAGTCAACCCGTGCAAACCCCTGAACCTTGGTTAGGGTTTAGACTCAATCAATATAATGAGATCTTGTATTCGCTGATGTCAGACATACGGATACATCTCACTGCGGTCCATCAATACGCCACCTCCGCGTACCAGCATGTCAAGTAACCAAGACAGACTACTTATTCCGACAATGTCGCAGCCATCCGGACAGACGTATCCTCATATGCTGTCTCGGCTGTGATCAGGTTTATGTCTCACTAGGTCAAGTGATCATACTGTCTTCTGCGATCTACAACACGCCGTATGATCATCCCTATCGGTGAGACAAGAGGATACCATTGTTCATACATGTAAGATTGTTAACAGATAGGAGAAATAAACCATTGTATACTCATTATAATAAAAGCTTTCAGTATACGAAACCCATCATTACTAAATATAATCTTTTTATGAAAAATTAAGTATTAACATCGTTATTATAATTTTACATGTCTCTTTTTCAATTTTACATTTGAATTTGAAGGTTATTATTTTAATACAATTGACTCATGTGTTTCTTTTGGTTTTACATTAAAATTATAAATATAATATTTTAAAAATTAAAATTACATTATAGTAATAAGTAATTACAAATAATATAAATCAACTAATTTGCATTTAGGCTCTAGTTTTCAACACATTTTAGTAAAATGTTGAAAGTTGAAGCATATTTTATTTCAAACCGGCCGGACCAAACCATTTTTTATTTGGTTTAGCCGGTTTGGTTTCGAAAATTATTTGACCAGTTTGGTTTGAAAAAATTTAAGTGTACAAGATTTTGGTTTGAAAAAAATTCAAACCGTACCTATTGGTTTGGCCGAAATTTTGTTTCCAAACCAGCCAAATCGTACCGTGAACACCCCTAGTGGTGCCTACGATTGGGGATAAGAGAAATCCCCCGTTGGAGATGAACGAAGATTGTGATCCGTATTCAAGTTCAGTGTACAACTGGAGTTAGTGGATTTTGTTCACAGTGAATGAAGAGTGGACGTTTGATATTTTGGTTCTCGAGCTACTATAAAAATCATGTCATATTTTAAAGCTTTCACTTATCTGATGTTATGGGCCGATGCATAATTTGAGTGTCGTGGGGGCTTAATCACAATTTATAGGGTTAGTATATACTCCCTCCGTCCCGGCCAAATTGTCCACATTTGACCGGGCACGATAACCAATGCATGTGAGTAGTAGTGGGTGATAGTGGGATGAATATTTTATTGACGAGTGTGAGAAATTTGCTATTTTAGGAAAGTGGACTAATATTGTGGGACAGACGAAAAAGGAAATGTGAACAATTTACTTGGGACGGAGGGAGTATAATTTAATTTTTTCTTGAATGAAAAGTACTCTCTCCGTCCCGTCATATTAGGGACGGAGGAGAATAATAACAATAACCAATGTGTATTAGTGTAGAAAAATTAATATATAATTGGTGAGTATAAAAAAAATTACTATTTTAAAAAATGAGACAAATAAATGAAACGAACTGAAAAGGAATATTATAATAAATAAAAATGCTGTAGGGACAGCTACCCCGCCAGCCTAAGACTATCCACTACAATGAAGGTTGTTGTGGGTTGATGCTTAGGTGGAAGGAAGAAAAAAAAAGAGAGAGGAAAGAGGATCACAAAGTGTAATTACCTGCAATTCAAGTTTGATCCAACCAGAAGCTGTCATGTGTCAGTTTTTCATTGGATAATTAAATATTCTATCATTTTATTTTAAAATACAATTTAAATAAATAAGTAATTAAAAAATATATATAAAAATTATATCAAAATTCATTATTTTTTTCCCTCTACAAATAGAGCTAAATATTGATATATTTTCAAAAATAAATAAAAAATCTTATTTTACTTACATTAGTTTTAAAATCCTCCAATCTTAAAGTTATGGATACAATCATTCAAAATGTTAAGAAATTAAATAAAATCTAATAAAAAACAATTTCTAAAATTAAATAAAAATTAATATAAATAATATATATTAATAAAATAAAGTGAAAAAAAAATTGTAGGTTGTGTGTAAGTCATTGTAGTGAGTAAAAATTAAACTAGGTTGTCGGTTGTATATGTGAAGGTTGTATTTGATTGTTCAAGTTGTTGCAATGGATAGTCTAATGCTATTGTCGCCCCTTGTTGTTGTTATAAAACTGAATTTAAGACATAAAATCTCTTCCTCCTTTATATGAGAATTTAACTTGAGTGTGCCACACCTATATTATTTTTCCACTTAAACGCTTTCACACCTTTGTGCATTCTAATTATAGACCAATAATAATAGATTATAAAATAAGTTTTAAGTTTAAATTTAAATTATTACTAAGTTTAGATAAAAGGTGTGAATTTAACACAAAATCATGAATTTGGTGCAGAATCTAGTCGTTGGATTATATTTAATGTGGATGTAACATCCAAACTATAAACAGGAAATATTGCATCTTTAATTCTGTCGTTATGCATTTCCACCCATACGCATCTTTTGATTCACCAAATTCTGATTAAATATGTTACGTGAAATTGACGTCGTGATGCATTTATCAATAATTCTTAATACATTAAGTTGATTTTCGGACTTTTTTAGTCTGATTAATTTCTCGGCATATTTCTTAACAACTTTAATAAAATGGATCGAAATAATATTAATAATTACTAATTATGAGCGAGTAATAATCTTAATTACAAAACTTTATATGTTTAGGCCCATCTTGTTATCCACAAAAAATAGAAACTTTTTTATTTCAAAATAAAATATCTATATTGCACTTACATCATCTGTATCTCTTTAAACTCGTCAATGTTCGTCACAATTTGTTCTCTAAGTCATTAAATCCATCTCGATCAAGTCTCACTTCAAATATACAATATATAACTTTGTGTAGATACTAATAGTATTCTTAGAGTATTATCGATCCAAGACCTAAAAGATAGTTTAAGATCTGAAAGATAAATTCTCAGTTCAGAACCTGAAAAATTATGAAAATTCTCAATTCAAGACACGAAAGATTATAAACTTTTCAATCAAGGACTTCGATATCAACTCCTGAATTGAAAATTATATGATTTTTTAGGTTTTGAATGGAGAATTTATCTTTAGGATTCTAAAATCATAATTAAACTATCAATTAAGTTTTATTTTTAAATAGCATAAACAAATAATAAAGAAAAAAGTAACAGACAAAAAGTTAGGATAAAGTTAGACTAGTGTTGGTGGAAGTTTTTAAAAAATGGTAAAATTGTAATTTCAATAATTTATTTAGTGTAATAGTAAATTTCCCACTAAAAATAACCTTTTTTTCCCCTCAATCAAGACACAAAGAGTCCTTGACTAGTTCATGCCTGATGTATGTCTGAATTCCACCACTTCCTCCCACGTTTTCTTCATTAACTCGCAATAATCTGTCCAACGATATTTTGAAGTACTGTTTCGTAAGAGAAATCGTTATTTTCAATCAATAGATCAAGAAAAAGTAGATATGACTCATTAATTAAATTCAATTTGGAATATGAATTTAAAACTAGTAAAGTAGTCTTCAATGAAAAAATCAAGAAAAGTAGAGAAAATTCAACACTAAATGTAACTGTTGTGGGCCCCTCATGGAGCCGTGCAGGCAAACAATAATTAATTCGCACTTTCAGCTCGGCTTGGCTGCCGCCGAAGCCGCCCATTACAAAAGTATTTTTTTTTTAAAAAAATGAATAGATCAAGAGTGAAATTTATTAATATCCATTTTTGACTATATGTATTATGAAAATATCAAAATATTATATACATTCAAAAAATACCCACCATACTATTCTGAAATTTTTTTAAGAATTCTGTTATAAATTTTTTCAAAAAAAATAAAGTTAACTGAAATATTTTGATTAAAATATATTTTTATTGAGAAGAGAGAAGGTCGGTGTCAGATCGGTGTCGGACCATGACACAGACCCGGCACCGACCACAATCAAAATAAAATAAAAAAAAAATTAAAAAAATATTTTTTTATTCATGTGAGTGGGTCGGTACCGCGCGAAACCACCCAAGGCACCGACCCACTCACAAAAATAAAAAAATATTCTTTTTATTATGGTCGGTGTCAGGTCTGTGTCATAGTCCGACACCGACCCGACACCGACCATGATTAAAATAACACAAAAATATAAAAATAAAAATAAAAAAAGTGGGTCGATGGTTGGTGCCTCCGCCAACGACTCGCCACCGACCCACTCCTCCTTTAATCACCCACACCGACCCAATCCCCCCGACCCACACCCACACCCACACCCACACCCACTCCCCACTAATTATATATATTATTCCCTCCGTCCCACTTCAATTGTCCACCTTTCCTTTTTTGTCCGTCCCATTTAATTGCCCACTTACTTACAATAGAAAATTAATACACACTCACTAATAAAATACTAATTTTCTCTATCTCTACTTGCATTGGTTATTGTGCCAAAAGCAAAGTGGACAATTCATAAGGGACAGAGGGAGTATATATAATTAATATATATTATATTAATTTTATATATAACAATTATTATATATAAATTAGATCCTCTCATATATATATATATATATATATATATATTAATATGCATATTTTTATTTTTTATTTTTATATTAAAACTTACAAATTATTAAAATATTTGGTGATGTGATTGTTGGTGATGATTTCATCATCATAACAAACAAAATCAATCCCAAAATGTCAAAAAAGTCAAAAATAGGTATTTCTTGAATGTGTTTAATGTTTTGGGTATTTTCATAATGTGTTTAGTGGTTTTGGTTATTTAAAATATTTTTCACATAGATCAATCCCTTACCTTTATTTTTGAAAAAAAATATATGCATTTGAATTCACAAGCTCAAACATTTTAAAAAATCTAGAATTGTCCATCGCTGGGTATAGTAATTAAAGTATTTAATCTGAATTAAAAGGTTACAAATTTGAATTCTTCCGAAAAAACATTTGAATATGCAAATTTAATAAATATATTTTTATAAAAAAAATTAGAATCTATAACATCTTGATAAAAAAAAAAAAAGAAGTTTCAGTTTCACCCATGTGTTCCAAATGGGGGACGAACACACTATTGATGTTTTAATAATAAATATTTTGCCTTTAAAATTATTTATATAAAATTTTTGAAATTGATTCTCTTTTTTCATATTTTTTGCTTTAAGAACATAAGTCCAAAAAATGAGTTATAATATAATGATGAATTATATTTTTTATGGACAGATTCTTTATTATGTGTTTCGATTTACTATATTTTAATATTAATTGATAGAATTTAAGTCTAATAAGTATCCAATTATATTTAACAACTGTAAACTAAAACTAAAGTTTTAGAAATTTAATTACATGCTTATAAAGATTATTAGTGGCTCTTATCATTATATTTAGGTTGATATTGGATATCATGTTAAGATTTAATTAAAAGAAAATGGATTTCTCATCGTTAAAAAATAATTAATACCAATGTTTATGATCAATGTAGGATATTTAACCCTCTCTAAGTAAATAAATGGAAAATAGATTATACAAATATTTAACTTTCATTATCGTGAATGATGAAATCATTGTATGATGTATTTTATTTTATTTTGCTCGAATATAAAATTATTAAAAACTTTATGAAGAACGCATCATTATCTCACAAACTACATACATATGACATAATCCACACCCACATATTAAAAAAGACCGTGCTATTTTCCTTCATTAACTTCGATTTTAATTCTATCACAATATTTTATATTTTTTTATGTAAGGAATTTTATTTTATTGGAGGAATCATAAATATTAACGAGTACATTTAATTTTCAACTAGGGATATTCATACTTTTATATCGCCAATTTTCCTTTCCCCCCCCCCCCCCCCTCCCCTCCTCTACTATTGTTTCGTTTCTTTTCGCTCGTTACAAAGTTGAGAAAGCGACACAATATCTCGTGTGAACTAAACAATGATTCTTTTATATCTTGAAATTGTTAATATCACGAGATGCAGGCGATAATTTGATTTAATGTGAAAGCTATAGCGTTGCTAACTTTCTCATTGATAATATTTCTGATTAAATTTATTTTAAATATATAACATTCGTGAATGTAAAGATTAATAATAATGATATATAATATAATTAATATTTGTAAACATTATTTCAGCTTAATAATATTCAAATTAATTAAGTGACAAATTATACAAGAAAACAAAAAACATCAACATCATGGCAAAAACTTGCGTTAGGCAGGCCTAAACGGTTTAGGCGGGTTTTATCCTATCCAAATGGGTTGACCCATCCCAAATAGGGTTTATTAATCCCAATTAGGATATATAATATGAGTTTGGACTTGGGTTAATGGATAAAACTTGCCTAAATCGTTTAGACCTGCCTAACCCAAGACCTTCCCCAACATCATTTAGAGACTGCACAACTCAGCATCAATTGCTCCTTTTAGCACCAATTATTTATTTTAACGGGTGCAATCCATTTCAAGAATTTTTTGCATATAATATATAAACATGGCATAAAAATCAACTATTATAATTATTTATTGATTCCGAAATATTGAATTACTATATCTTAATTAACTTCTTAATTATATTAAAACTGAAAATAATTAAATCTTTAATTTTGAATCTACCTAAAAAAATGTCATTAAACTATAATAACTTCGATTTCAGTCATAGTTATGATTCACACTTTTTGATATGATGTGATAACTCAATATGAATATACACAATAATAAGAGATTTAAACAAGACACGACCTGTTAGACTTTAAATATGAACACAATGCAACACGACACGAGCATATATTTTTTTTTTGCTAAGAATCCAAAAATTTGTTCCTGTAACACGATATTGACACAAACATAATTTAAAAAAATTATGGTGGGTAACAAAAATACGATATATTATTGACACAAAACATAATACAAAAATTTTTAGGTACTCCCTCCGTTCCGATTATATAGTCCACTTTGATCTTGCACGTTTGTCAAAAATTATTTAATATTTAAACAAACTTCCAACATTACCCTTATTTAAAGCATTAATTAACCTCTCATTTTCATAATATTACATTTAATATTATCATTTTCCAAGATTATTCAGGGATGTAATGGTAAATAACCAAATAAAAATAATACCAAATATAAAAATTGGACTATATAATTGAAACACCCTAAAATAATAACTCAGATTATATAATCGGAACGGAGGGAGTACTATTTTTATCGATATGTGCAATAACAATTTATGAGACCTAGATATAATAATTCATGACCATTTATTTAAAGTAAAGGTATAAATGGGGCGGCCACAAAATGTCAAAGTCAAGCTAGCCCAAAGCATACGACGAGAGAGAAAAAGGTCAAACAATGGAGGGTAATAGGTGGTATTAAAAGCTGAACGAGGGACAAATTAGGAATTTCAATAATTGAGGTGGGTGACAGTCACGTCAGTCGGCCCGTTACCCTACGCACACCTTAATTTCTCCAATTCCCAACGCGAGAATTCTCATTTTATCGCGATATAAGTCAAAGTGCGAGATATCGCCTGCCTGTACGGTACGAGCAGTTTGAGTAGAAGAGTCTATCTTTCCTATTGGTACACGCGTTAAGCATGATGTACCGCCACGCGCTGCAGAGTGCAGCTTTACTCGAAAAAGGAGGGATTCTCATCCCTCACGCCTTTATTTAGAAACCATTTTTATATTTTTTAAAATTTTGAATAAAGGCGTATAAATAGTACTCCGTTCCATAACATTAGTCCTATTTTTCTTTTTCATCAGTCACAAACATTAGTCATCTTTTTTAAAATAAAAAATTAATACACACTCACTAATAAAATATTAATTTTCTCTATCTCTATTCGCATTGGTATCTGTGCCGAAATGAAACAAGACTAATGTTATGGGACGGAGGGAGTATTATTTATCCTTAATTAAATATTCCATTCATCCCGAATTAATTCTCCAAAATATTTTTTTTACAATAACCAAAATAAATAGATAAGAGAAAAATAGATTAACTTTCCATTTTTGTAATAAAAAATAGGAATTTTATCGATTTAGGACCTGAAAGATGGTTAAATTATCGATTTAGGACCCGAAAGATTAATTGTCAATTCAGGACCTGAAAAATTACAAAAATTCTCAATCCAGGACCCGAAATCATACAATTCTCAATTCAGGACCTCAATATCAGGTCCTGGATTGATAATTGTTTGATCTTTCAGGTCCTGGATTGATAAATCATCTTTCAGGTCCTGAATTGATAATTTAACTATCTTTTGGGTCCTAAATCAACAATTCTCCTAAAATATATGAATAAGGTAACAAAAGATTAATAAACGGATGAAGAAAATAATATTATTTATTATTTTCAAGTATATTAACATTCGATTTTTTTTCTCAAAGAGGGACTATTCAGGTAGGTTTTTGTAATTGAAAATGGTGTAGAAATAGAAAAATAAAAATCATATGTATCTAATCATTATATGATGAAATACAATTACTTTGGACATCATCTACGTGAAATTGGTCTACATCTGTCAATTTCTTAAATAAAAAGGTCATTTCAAAGTCTTTATTTTTAGAATATTTTTATAATGTTAAAAAGTTAATTATTTAGGCGTCCTAGGCCGCTGCACCCGACGATAAAAGGAAAGCGACAAATTTTAATTTATGTCGGTCTCTTAATTTTAAAAAGCAACGTTTCTCTTGGATTTATTTATAATTTTGTGAGGTGTCAGAGAATAAATAAATAACATTATTATTTACAAAATTATATTTTATAGAAAATAAATGCTTCTCTTGGAATTATTTACTACTCCCTCCGTCCCATGTAATTAGTCCCATTTGGTTTTGGCACGATAACCAATGTTAGTGAGTGTAGTGGAATTAATATTTTATTGATGAGTGTAAAAAAGTTTGCCATTTTAGGAAATGAGACAATTAGATGGGACGGACAAAAAAAGCAAATGGGACTAATTTCGTGGGACGGAGGGAGTATAATTTTGTGAGGTGTAATACACAATATCTGTTAGGCAAAATCAAGCTGGTTGGGCTTTAATTTTGTTATTGGGCCCTAAAGCCTAATATGATTAGACCTCTCCATTATTCTCTAACATTGTACATATAAATTTTTTATAGAGTCAAATGAAAAAAATATGAATGTTGTGATGTGGGGTGAATTGTTATAATAGATACTTATATTTTGGGAAAGTGCGTCTGAATTGGACCAGAACCTCTTCGAGGTACCCGGTACCCCAAACTTACTAGATCCTTGATAAGCTTCGATCTTAAGCCTGAAATATGAACTCCTTCGATTTATTATTTTGACCCGCATATTGATGAAAGGGAAGGTTTCAGGTTAGGCACGCCTAAACGGTTTAGGCGGATTTTATTCATTAATCCAAGACAAACTCATTTAATATATCCTAATTGGGGATTAATAAACTCTATTTGAGATGGGAGAACTCATTTGTGTATGGATAAAACTCGCCTAAACCGTTTAGGCATGCCTAACGCAAGTTTTTGCCTTGATTAAATGATATATGTGAATCTATACATATTTCACTTTTGTCATTTTTGCTAAGTTTTACAAAATAAAAATAATCTCAATCATTAATCTAATCAATTTCAAATTTCAAATATCAAATTCATTTTAGTTTTATATAAACTTATGTCTAACATAATTTGTTGGGGTCCGATCCATCGAATTAAACAGAGCTCTTGGAATCGTTAACAGTAATCACAACATAACCACGAAAAGTATACAAATCCATATACAAAGAAGACAATGAATAATTAAGCAAGATGAACGCGGCAAAAATGAAAGAATAAATTAAAATCCGGTGAACAGTAGCTCTTGAACAACAAATCAGATGCAATTCAATATTGATTTCGACAGCGTTTCAGAACAGCTCGAGGGCAGGAAATTTGATACAAAAATGGGTTCTTGATCCCTATTTATAGATGCAAAATAGGAGAAAACCCTAGACTTAACCCTAGCCACCGACGAGCTCGTGGTCGTGGAGATTTCAAAACTGTCCAGAATTATAGGGATCGATTAGGGTTTGTAACGATTTTGCGCCGCCAAGTATCTGCATCATCGGCTGGTCTCTGATAAACACTCAACTTGTGCATTTATTTATATGAATTTTATTGGACATTTTTCTTGGATTTACTTGATTTGGTATTTTCTATGAAATGTTACGTTTGGTCTGTGTTTGAGCTATCTTTGCAAGATTCATTTGCATTTGAGTTGTTTATAAAATATAACAAAGCGTTGAAGTGTCCTATGGTGTTGGTATGCATTGGGAAGAGGATGAAGTAAGAAAAGATTAAGAAAAATCGCAGAAAGCAAAAAGTAGCGGAAACGACGATCCAGCTTACGAACTCTGCATTCGCCGAGTTTGTAAAACAGGTTGTCAAGTTTGTACAAAATCCACTAAGCTCTCAGCACGAACTCGGTAACCAAATTGTCATATGGCGACCACCAAGTTTGTAAAATAAGTCGTCAAGTTTGTTAAAATTTTACCGAGCTCTCTGTACGAACTTGACGACCCAATCGCACTGATTGCGATCACCAATGTTGCTTTACGGGTCGTCGAACGTGTCATGAGGGTCGAATTTGGATGTATTTTTCGTATCTTTTTGGGCTTGTACTAGCTAGGGATATATATAGGGTTCCAGAGTATTATTTTTCATAGTGATTCATTATTTCCTAAGTTTTATTTTGGAGAGAACGGAGAACCCATCAGAGACAAAGTACGAAGATTGAAATTCAGAATTGAAGACCATGATTTTTAGTTCTATGTTTTCAATGTCTTTCTGTATTTATTTTTCTTTGCTTTTCTTTGCTGATGAAATTTAGCATATCAAGCTAAATATCCATTGGATTTTAGGATTTGAACCTGCGATGAATTTAATGCAATCGTTTATCTAATTAAATTTTCTTTTTTCATTTGCATTCTGGTTATCATGGGTTTTAATTATTTGCTTGATATTGGTCATTGATGATGAATTGATCGATATTTTTTAACTGAGAGGTCTAGGCTTATCAATAAGTTGCAGGATAATTGGATTTACTAAATTGAATATCTGAGAGGAATTTAATTGATTGAAAGGTTTTAAAATCAAAGATTTTGATTAAGAGTAATATTCTTTCTGCGCATCCGAAAGGAGTCATTAGGAATTTTATTTCCATATTAGTGTTTAGAACTCAAGAGAGTCGCAGGATAACATATTTGTGATTAACCCATGTGTTGGAAATTAAATTGAGATTGGACCGAATGAATACTTTGCATAATTGTTCATTATAGTGGATAATTCTGGAATCATGTTTCTTCCATATTTCCTAAATCACTCATTTATTTCCCTTTTAATTATTTATTTTCAAAATTGCCTAGTTCAATAATCCAATCCTTTTATCGAAGTCTCTAGATAGTAGTGAAATATCTGTGTTAGAGTGCTTGATTATTTTTCGAATCTGCAATCTTTGTATTCAATATTTTTATTACTTGCCATCTTTGTTTATCTAGAATTTATTTTACATACATTCTATTTATATTTTCTTTGTTGATCACTTTTGGTGTTCCTTTTCAGGTAGTATATGCGAGGTCCTCCACCTGTAGATCCGGGATCAAAGCTACTTGTCGCAGGGATTCCATAAGGAGAAGATTAGCGTTCACTATGGCTGACGATCAAGCCGCACAAATTGCAGAGTGATAAGCTCATTATTTTACTCGCTTATCTATATTATTTTCTACTATTTTATGTAGTTTTATTTGTGCATGAGTCTATATTAGGTGGTATTATGCGCGTGTTGGTGTTTTTGCAGGTTTTAGGCCAAATCCAATGGAAATCCGTACCGAAAGCAGCAGATGTTGAAAGAAACATGCACGAATTCTTCCAAAGTTGGAATCCGAGCTAATGGAGCACATGGATGGAAAGATCTTTGAGTTAGCTTTCCAACGCAACTGGAATCGGGTCAATCGGAGTTCGGAAGAGAAAGTTATGGCCAAAACCGTGAGACCGCGCAGGAGGGCGAAAAGCTGCGTCGACCAACGCCATTCAGAAGCGATCGACGAAGCTCAAGAAGGTCCGTCGATCGACGGGAATCAGACTCGGTCGACGTGAGGGTGTCTGCTGGCGCGGGAATTCGAGGAAAAACGAGATTTTTCATATCTTTAGCCCTAGATTCGATAGGATACACATCCACCACTATAAATAGCCTAGAAAATTCGATTTTTCAGATACCCTTTTGAATCCCCTATCATTTTTTCGCTTTACACTTTGGTTTTGAGAGTTTGGAGACTTGGGAAACACGAAACCCTTTATTTTTCTTGTAAGTTCTTTATGTTTATGCAATTTAATATGTTTTATTTTGGATTTCTATCTGCGATGAGTGGCTAGAAACCCTAGCGGGTTCTAGGGTTTGAATATTATTATGGATGCATGTTAGGATTAATTAATTAGGTTCATGATTCCTGTGTTTATTCTATAATTCTAGATTAATTCAAGGACCGAGAGGTGACGATTAATTTAGATGTCTAGCTATTAATAGAAGGACCGAGAGGTGAATATTAATAGTGGGAATAAGAATACATGATACAATCTACACTATCCAAACAGATGTACTAGATGTAGGAATTGAACTGATTTGTTTATCGGATTGACTAATTTGGTGTACTTTGAGACCGAGCGGAGATGAGTCACTAATTAGTAATCTAGGTTATATTTGCCAAACAAGGAAATATAGCATTGTTGCAGTATTCCACCTGTTAATTTAATTGATTCCTACATGTTATCCATAATAAGAGTTCTTCCCTAGAATCTGTGTTCTTTAATTTGCTTTCCAAAACTCCTTTAATTTTCAAGTATTGTTATCTTTATTTTCCAAACAAAACCCTGATTTTGAATTCCTCAAACAATGAATTTTAGAACCATAGCTAGTACATAGGATAATTTCCCCATACAATTCCCCTGGATCGATAACCTTAGGGTTTACAAATTTATTTGCCGCTGTTATTATAATTAATCTGTTAGAAATAACAGTGATCACAGAGTTGTAGAGGCAACTGCATGTGATGAATCTGAAGCTCCAGAAGCAAGAAACTTAAACAACAGCTCATGATCCAGATGTATGAGCCCATGACAGATCGACATCGAAATGTTGATTTTAGGATGAGGGTGAATATGCCTAACTTTGAACTGAAGGCTGGATTGATTCATATAACTCAACAGAATTGGTTTGGAGGGTCATCTCCTGAAGATCCTCATCTGCACATTCAGTCCTTCTTGTTGTTGTGTGACACGGTTAAGTAGAACCACGTACCAATTGATCACTATATTAGACTGCGATTGTTCTCTTTTACACTGCGGGATAAGGCCTTAGCTTGGTATTTATCACTGGACCGCAGTGAGATCACGACATAGGAGGAGATATGCTAACAATTTATGAACCAGTTGTTCCCACCAAACAAGACCATCAAGCTACAGACTCAGATTGCTCAGTTCTGGCAATTTCCTAAAGAGTCTCTGTACGAGGCGTGGGAACAGTATAACGAATTTCTCCATACTTGCCCTTGTCATGGATTTTTTGAAAGACAACAGGTGTGTTATTTCTATGGAGGGCTCGATAATGAAACTTAGAAGCATGTGTCGAAGGCTCTATCATTGCGAGAGCTCTTAAGGAGACCATGAAGCTGTTGGAATCTATGGCTAAGAGCGAATACAATAGGCCAAGAGAAAGACGTGATCACAGGGTGGTTACAGTCGATGATACTGGAGATCTGGCTGATAAAGTCAGATTGATGAGACATTAGGTACCTGCTTCTTCAAAATTACTGGAGACTCGCATTGGTAGGTTGGAGAAAAATTAGCCTCAGTATGGGTTTGATCAGGGAGCTGAAGTTCAGGTTGAGGATGCCAACTATGTGAATCAGAGAAACTTCAACAACAAGGGGGTATCCAGCAGGGAACATGGTTTATCATCCTAACAATAGGAACCACCCTAATTTCTCTTACGCGAATCCAAACAACTCGTTGCAGCCCCCACCTGATATTTTTTTTGTGACCAATAAGGCAATTAATGAGTCAAATGAGCCAAGCATGAGAAAACTCCTAACTTAATTCATCGCAACGTCTAACGCCAAGACAAGCAAGATGGAGGGAGAGATCTTGGAGTTGCAGACTGACATGTGTGAGATGGGAAAACACATGAAGCAGATTGATACTCATATTTTCGAGATTACCAATGTAATTGACAACTAGCACACCCCGGGCAGTTTTCTAGTAATATGGTGATGAACCTGAAGGATCATTGCAATGACATTATAACTGGTGTTAGTATGGCTCATATATTGACAAAGGAGGTAGGCAGATGCCTGTGAGAGGAGTGCCCCTTTGGGGCGGGTCGATTAGTTGGGCCAGGGGTGCGGGGGCTCCGCCCCCGCGGTACGGTACAGAGTATTTTGGGAATTTTATACCTTGTAGGGTTTTAGTATAAATACATGTTGTACTGATGTATTTGAGATACTGAGTTAATAAAAATTCGACTGCTCCGCCGTGGACGTAGGCACATTGCCGAACCACGTAAATCTTGTGTTCTTTATTTTCTTGTCTTTAATTCGTATGCCATATTGTCATCGTTTCACAACAATTGGTATCTAGAGCCTGGTTGATTGGGCGACGGAGATGACGGGAGGATCAAAATTTGAGATTTCGAAGTTTGATGGTCATGGCAATTTCAGATTATGGCAGACAAGGGTGAAAGATCTATTGCCACAACAAGGGATTCAGAAAGGGCTGCCGCAGAGAAACCTACGGGGATGAATGATGACGATTGGCAGGATCTGCACGAACGGGCAGCCGGGATGATTCGACTGTGCCTTGCAGATGAAGTTATGTATCATGTTATGCATCTCAAATCTGCGGAGGAGATCTGGAAGAAACTAGAATCGCAGTTTATGTTGAAAACCCTAACGACTAAACTGTATCTAAAGCAAAGGTTATACGGGCTAAAGATGCAGGAGGGGTCCGATCTAGGGCAACATGTGAATATCTTCAATCAGGTTATCACAGATTTGGCTTCACTCGAAGTCAAGATTGAGGATGAAGACAAGGCGATGATTTTGCTGTGTTCGTTACCTTGTTCTTACGAACATATGGTGACTACCCTTACATTTGGGAAAGAAACGATCAAGACTGAGGAGATTACTTCAGCGTTGCTGGCTCACAACCAGCGGAAATAAAAATCTGGAGAATCGTCATCTGGTGATAGTTTGTATATTAAGAGTAACCAGGATCGTGGAAGAAGGCAGGTGAGGGATAACTCAGGAAATCGGGGTTTCAGATCCAAGCGACTAAATTGTAGGGGAAGAAATCAGTAACGTGTTTTAAGTGCAAGGAACGAGGGCACTTGAAACGGGATTGTCCAAAGTGGAAGAAACAGACTGATGATGGGTCATCGAGGTCTGTTAACATGGTTCAGAATGAGAATTCAGATGACAGTGATGGTGATATGTTATCTATTTCGACTATGCAGTATGTTGATGCTTGGATTCTCGATTCTGGATGTTCTTATCACATAACTCCCAAGCATTGTCCAAAATGATACGATCTTCATCCATCTCTTTGTAATAGTCTTCTACACTTTCAGACCCTTGCCTCAAATCCTGCAACTTGTAACATAATTTTCGATAGTAGTAATTTGATACAAAATGTTTCCTCATTACTACTTTCATCTCTTTCCAAGTCATGATTGGCCGCTCTCGATTCTTCTCTTTGTTAATCATCAATTGATCCCACCAAGTAAGAGCATAATCAGAAAACCCCATAGCTGCAAATTTGACTCTCTCACGTCCATAAATCTTTTGACAATCAAAGGCATGCTTAATATTCCTCTCCCAATCAAGATATAATTCAGGATCATATCCTCCTCCAAATAATGGAATGTTCATCTTAATGATTCCCCAAATTGATTAAAGGATAGTTTTTTTTTATTCTTTTTTTTTTTGAAATAACAAAATTAACAAGGAAAATATGGATAAGGAAATATTTGAATAAGGTAATTACCAAATTACTTGGTAATCAAGGAGGAAAAAAAATATGGATATGGAAATATGTGATTAGGAAAGATTTGAATAAGGTAATTACCAAATTACTTGGTAATCAAGAAGGGAAAAAATATGGATAAAGAAAGATGTGATAAGGAAATATTTGAATAAATATGGTATGATACTAATAATTCAAGTCTCCCTTTTTTTTAATTTCTTTTTTTGACTTACCTAAAACACAAATGAAAACTAATGACGAGACTTGAAGAAGGACACATACAAGACACGAAATTGAACCGAAAGGAAAGGAAAAGAAGGACACGACCTGGATATTGATACCAAAATGATACGATCCTCGCCAGGAAGGGTTAAATTACAGCCCAGGAACTCGAACGAAAGGACTCAAACTCGACGCGGAAGCAAACTGAATACTGAAGATGGAAGATCCAACACATTTGGATTCGAAAACCCTCAAGTACCGTAGTCCAGAATAAATTCTCCTACGACCCAAGAAGCGAATTGATCCAACAACGAAGGATATGAATGAAGACACCACCAATGGATATGACTGTCCAATTGATTAGTCGAAATCGAAACCCTATGGATGATAGGAATTTTCGAAAATTGAGCTTTCAGAAATAAAGGAGAAAACCTCACAAATTTTATTAAACTGAAAACTGAATTATTTGTTCCATAACAAGGCCTATATATAGGCAAACTCAAACCCTAATAAGGAAATCAAATCCTAACTTCATAAAGAAATCAAATCCTATCTGATAAGGAAATCAAATCCTAATAAAATAAGGAAATAAGATCTATATAAAAGATTATTAAAAACCCTAATATATCTAGAAGGAAATAAAGCAAAAACTCGAAAATAATTAAAAACACTTAATTAAAACAACTCAAATTTCTTCAATTAAACTTCTTCTTTCAGGCCACGGGGATTTCCATCAGTGAGAGTGGTGTGAAAACGTGCAAGCTTGATTTTTACAAGTTTTGTATTCTGGGCAAGCAGACAAAAGTCAGTTTTGGGACCGGGAAACGGAAGACAGAAGGAATTCTCGACTATGTGCATTAAGATGTGTGGGGACCTGTCAGAGTGGCGTCCATGGGTGGTTCCTTGTATTATGTGACTTTTATTGATGATTTTTCGAAGAAGATTTGGGTGTATTTCATGAGGCATAAGAATGAAGTCTTTGCTAAGTTCAAGCTGTGGAAGGCTGAGACGGAAAACAAAACTGGGAGAAAAATCAAGTATTTGAGGTCTGATAATAGTACTGAGTACAGGGACACGAAGTTTTAGGAGTTCTGTGAGGAGCATGGGATTCAGAGGCACTTTATAGTGCGTAAAATGCCACAGCAGAATGGCATTGCTGAAAGGATGAACAGGACGCTGAATGAGAGGGCAAGATGTTTGAGGCTGAATGCAGGTCTGCCAAAGAAGTTCTGGGCAGAGGCTTTGAATATGGCGTGCTACTTGATAAACAGATCACCGCGTGCATCTTTGGATGGCAAAGTTGCAGAAGAAATATGGACAGGTAATGATGTTAGTTTTGATCATCTTAAAATTTTTGGTTGTCCTGCTTATGTTCTTATTCCTTCTGATGAGAGGTCAAAACTTGATGCGAAATCGAAGAAGTGCATCTTTCTGGGCTATAAGAAAGGTTTGAAGGGATTCAAGTTTTGGGATCCTGTTGAGCAGAAGGTGGTGATCAGTAGAGATGATGTGTTTGATGAGAAGTCGATGCTGCAGTCGTGTGAAGATAAGGTGCAGGTGGAGGTGGAGTTGGATCACATTCCAACAGTTTCAGATAAAGGAGAGAGTTCGAGTTCTGCACCTGATGATATTATTCATGATGATAGTGGTACAACTGATGCGCCGGAGAGCTATAAGTTAGCTCGAGATAGAGTGAGACTTACAAATATACAAGCTCCAGTCAGGTTTGGTTATGAGGATATAGTAGCACTTACTCTTAATGTTACTAGTGTGGATCCTTGTAATTTTCAGAAAGCAGTTTCTTGTGAGAATAAAGATAGGTGGAAAGCTGCAATGGAAGAAGAGATGAATTCTGTGCACAAGAATCAAACATGGGAGCTGGATGTTCTTCCAAAAGGGAAGAAATCTATTGGATGCAGATGGATTTACACAAGGAAGTCATCAGTAACAGAAAAAGGAGGGGAAAGGTTCAAGGCTCAATTAGTGGCCAAAGGATACTCGCAGCAGAAGGGGATTGACTATGATGAGACATTCTCTCCTGTGGTCAAGCATACTTCGATTAGGGCAGTACTTGCATTGGTGGCTAGTCGGGATTTGCATTTGGAGCAGATGGATGTGAAGATTGCGTTCTTGCATGGTGATCTCGTGGAGCCTATTTACATGCAGCAGCCAGAGGGTTTCGTTCAACCTGGGAAGGAGCATTTATTTTGCAGGTTGAAGAAATCCTTGTATGGCTTGAAGCAAGCATCGAGGCAATGGAATATACGGTTTGATGCGTATATAGTGAAGATTGGCTACAAGCGTTGTGAGTTTGATTGTTGTGTTTATACTAAGAGCCTTGGTGACAGTTCTTGTATTTTTCTGTTACTTTACGTTGATGACATGCTTATTGTTGCTAAGAATATGCGTGATATTGTTGATCTGAAAAACCTTTTGAGTCTGGAATTTGAGATGAAGGATTTAGGGGCTGCAAAGAAGATTCTTGGGATGAAGATTCACAGAGATAGATGATCAAAGAAGCTGTGGTTATCTCAGAAAGGTTATGTGGTTAAGGTGCTGCAGAGGTTTGGGATGGATAAATCAAAATCGGTGAGCACTCCATTGGCAAACCACTTCAAGCTGTCTTCTAATCAGTGCCCTAAGTCGGATAAGGAGACTCAAGATATGGTGGAGATACCTTATGCCAGTGCTGATGTATGCCATGGTATGTACTCGTCCTGATTTAGCTCATGCTGTTGGTCAAGTGTGCAAGTATATGTCTAGGCCGGGTAAACAACATTGGGAGGCAGTCAAATGGATTTTCAGATATTTGAAGGGTACAACGGGGCATGGTATTGTGTTTGGAGATCAGCGGATGGATCCTTTTGTTATAGGATATGTGGATTCTGATTATACTGGGGACTTGGATGATAGAAGATCTACCACTGGGTATGTTTTTACTTTTGGTGGAGGGCCAATTTGTTGGAGGTCGATTACTCAGCCTATAGTTGCTCTATCTAAAACTGAAGCTGAATACATTGCTTTAGTAGAAGCAGTGTGGCTTGCTGGATTGGTTAGAGAGTTGGGTGTTCAGCAAGGTGGAGTTCTATTACATTGTGACAATCAGAGTGCCATTCATTTGTCTAAGAATCAAGTGTATCATGCTAGGATGAAGCATATTGATGTGAGGTTCCATAAGATCAAGGAATGGATTGCTTCTGGTGATATTCAGTTGGAGAAGGTTCATACTGAAGAGAATGCTGTTGATATGTTGACTAAGGTTGTTACTTCTGACAAATTCAAGCATTGCTTGGATTTGTTGAATGTTTCTGCATGCTAGAGTTGCATGGTACCCCCCAGCCTGCTTGGTGTGTCTCGCAGAAATGCTCGCTATTGTGTTCTCCTAAGGAGGTGATATATTCGCCAAGGTGGAGATTTGTTAGTATGACTCATATATTGACAAACGAAGGAGGCAGGCAGATGCCTGCGAGCGGAGCATAGCGAGAGGAGCTCCGCTCGCAGGCATTTGCCCCTTTGGGGCGGGTCGATTAGTTGGGCCGGGGGTGTTGGGGCGGAGCCCTTGCGGTACAGTACAGGGTATTTTGGGAATTTTATACCTTATAGGGTTTTAGTATAAATACATGTTGTACTGATGTATTTGAGATACTGAGTTAATAAAAATTCGACTGCTCCGCCGTGAATGTAGGCACATTGCCGAACCACGCAAATCTTGTGTTCTTTATTTTATTGTCTTTAATTCGTATGTCATATTGTCATCGTTTCACAACAGCTAGTAGTGGCAAATCATATGAAGGTCCATTCATTCCTCTGGATAGGTGCACTGAGAAGAATGTGAAAGCTACAAATGATGTCGAACCAGTTGAAGTTTCTGTGAAACTTGAAGTTGAAAAATCTAATGATGTTCTTCCTGAAGAAGAACAAGTGGAAAAAAACAAGGGCACTTGTCCTAAAGACAGTGTCAAACCTGCTGCTCCAGTCTTTGTCCCATTTTCGTAGGGGCTTGCCAAGAAGCAGAAGGATGAGAGATATAAGAGGTTTTTTGGAACATATGAAGAAAATCCACATCAGCTTACCTCTTATTGAAGTTGTGCAGGAAATACCCAAGTATATGAAGTTTTTGGAAGACATAGTGACCCAGAAGAAACTGTTTGGAGCATTCAGAATAGTTAATCTATTTTAGGAATGTAGTGCTATTATCCAGAAAAAGATGCCGATCAAAAGGGAGGATCTTGGATGTTTCTCAATCACTTGCATTATTGGGGGACAGACTTTTGAGAAGGTCCTTTGTGATTCAGGGGCTAACATTAATCTCATGCCTCTTTCCATCTTCAAGAGGCTAAAGATTGGAGATATTAAGCATACCACCATCAAGTTTCAGATGACAGATAGATCAGTGAACTATCCTAAAAGGGTAGTTGAGGATGTGTTGGTGAAGGTTGGACAATTTGCCTTTCTCGCTGATTTCGTGGTTCTGGATATGAAGGAAGACAAGAATATTTCGCTGATACTTGGGAGACCATTCTTGAATACTGCGAATGCCTTGCTTGATGTAAAGAGAGGAGATCTCAGTCTGAGAGTGAATGATGAGAAAATTACATTTTCCATCTACAAGGCAATGGAGAGACACAACTCTTATGGATACTTCGAGGAGTGCGATATGATCCAGTTATGTATCCTTTTTATTCTTCTTTTGTTGTTTCTGATTCTCTAGATTATGGTGTTCAAAATTTTGTTTATTCTTGTGATGATCTATATGATCCTGTGATGAGTTGCTAGAGTCTGTTCTAGCCTTAGATAGTGCAGATGAGAAGAACAAGGTGGAGAATGCAAATTTTCTAAAGTTGAGAAGTGACGAAGAAGAGGAGGAAGCCCACAAGAAGAGTTTGATGCAGGAGACAAATAAAGAGCTACTAGTTTTACAGCTGAAGCAATTAACGGATCATCTGAGGTATGCGTATCTAGGAAGTAATGAAACATATCCGGTAATTATATTAGCTACTCTTTGTTCTGTTCAATAAAAGAGGTTGTTGAGAGTTTTGAGAGACCACCAGTCTGCTATTGGGTGGTCATTATCTGATATGAAGGATATTAGCCTTTCTATTTGTATGCACAGATTTTTGCTTGAAGATGGATATAAACCGAAGGTGCAACCACAACGACGTTTGAACTTTATTATGTAGGAGGTTGTGCAGAAAGAGGTATACTAAAGTTGTTGGATGCTGGCATGATTTATGCCATCTCAGATAATGAGTGGGCGAGTCCCACTCAAGTGGTAGCTAAGAAGGGAGGCACCACAGTCATCAAGGATGAGAGTGGACATGAGATCGCTCATAGGCCTGTCACATGTTGGAGAATGTGTATTGATTATTATAGAGCACTCAATAGTGCGCTATTCGTAAGGATCACTTTCCCCTTTCTTTTATTGATCAAATGTTGGATAGGTTGGCTGATATGATTTTTACTGCTTTCTTGATGGTTATTATTGATATAACCAAATTGCTACTGCCCCTGAGGACCAACATAAATATGCTTTTACTTGTCCTTATAGTATTTTTGCATATAGGCGATTGTCTTTTGGATTATGTAATGCTCCTGCTGCTTTCCAAAGATGTATGATGTCTATCTTTAGTGGACTTGTAGAAAATATCATAGAAGTGTTCATGGATGATTTTTCTGGCTTTCCTGCACTTGTGCCGAGAGTTAAGCTATGGCAACGTCAGTCGGCAAGGACAGTGGTGCTGACGGCCTTGTCGTCTGTTAAGTCTTCGGGACCAACTCTTCCATGAGAATGAGTTCTATCGTTCTGTCGGGTCCCCGAAGGACGTCTGCAGGATTTTCATGCTTACCTGTCATTCAAAGAAAAGTTGATTCAAAAAACCTTACGGTGGGGCCCAAATATTGAGGTTCGATCAATCAGATTAAACGAAGCTCTTGGAACTGTTAACGAGAACGATAAAATAACTACGAAAAGTAGGCAAATCGGTATACAGAGAAAACAATGAATAATTAATCAAGATGAACGCAACAAAAATGAAAGCAATAAATATATTTTGGCGAGCAGTAGCTCTTGAACAGCAAACCAGAGGCAATTCAGTATGGGGGCAGGAAATTCGATGCAGAAAATGGTTTCTTAACCCATATTTATATAGATGAAAAATAAGAGAAAACCCTATACTAAACCCTAGCCGCCGACAAGCTCATGGTCCCCGGGATTCTCGGGGTCTGTTAGGATTTGTAACGATTCTGCACCACCTAGTCTCTGCGTCATCTACTGGCTCTCCTCGATGGCTAGCTCGTACCGTGATCAATACCGAGCACGGATTGGGATCGGTATCAACCTCATGCACTTAAACGATTCATTCTACCTTGGTCACTGATTGAGTCCACGAATTATGGATCTTAAAGACTTGAACTGTGAGAGCCTTCAAATTATCAGTTAAGTCTGAGCCACTAGAGTCTGTCCCTAAGATAACTCACTCTCTTTCTATAAACATTACAGTTACGTGTTTTTCGCAATAAAGAATTTACTTAACAAGGTTTCAATCTCATCATGTCACATACAACTTCATTAAACAAATTTCAGTTTCGTTGGGCAAGTTTGAATTAATTTCAAATGCATGCAATATTAAAATAATATCCCTGCATGCGCATGCAATAAAAAAAATATAATTGTTAGCATTCATTAAATCAAATGTCCTACTACACATATAATATAGTAATATACTTATATAAATCCCAGGTTCTTCCTGTCTAATTATTTAATTGATCCTGTCTCTTCATAAATATTTCAGTAACAAAGATTTCGAGAGGTTTTGAAATAATTATTTCTTAACATATATAAATCCAAACTACTCTTGGTTGGACTGCAAAAATCATTGAGTTTTATTTGCTTTATTTATTTTCACCATTTTCTTATTATTTATTTCTCATCTGATATGAACCCTAAGATAAAATAGCTTTTTTATTCATTATTACTTTTTGTCTTATTTCTGCCAATTGACCTAGGATACTGAATTTCTGAATACATAACAAGACAAATAATAATGAGTTTGCTGCTATTTGAAGTAAATGTTGGTAAAAATTCAATCGAATTAATTGTAGTTTTTTCTTTTCTCTTTTGCCTAAAATAGAGGATGATCGATTTCGATTTTAAGATCTTTCATTCAAAAAGTCTTTTTCTAATATATATAAAAATAATTTCTGGATTAGAACTAGAATCTCCACTAGTATTCATTTTCTATAGGGACAATTATGCCTTTTTTTTCATTTTATATAAATTTTTTAACAACCAAAAAAATTCTAAAAGTGGAGGAGGTGCACATTAGCTTTATTGAGGGCGTGATTGATGGCATATCCCATATTTCTTACTCTTCACTCATACATTTATTATTCCTATTAAATTTCCTTGAAATTCCCAATTCCCCATCACCTATCCTTTTTCATTGCCCCACCATTACAATAGATCTTTTAGTTTTTATGTTACAGTTTTTATCCTATTATTTTCATTTTTAAATATATTTATAAAATATTAGATCTTGGTTCATAAATATTATTAGGGAAAATTGTGTATACACAGGTTAAAATAAAGTCTATGTTAAATTGAAAAAAATTGAGTTTTTAAATTGATTATTTTAATTTTAAAGATTAAAAAAATATTTTTTTTAATGAAGTACGAGCAAAGAGTTTTTTTGGGTCTCTAAGTAAAAATTCAAATATCAACAAAATTGCGAATATATGAGTAAATTCAGTAGCGTCCTGAGGCCGTGCGAGAAGTTCCGCCGCATTGGAACCTCCGAATTAAGAGGATACCATTTGTTTTATAAAAAAAATTATATAGTATTAGTTATATTATATTATAATCTATCTTAGTAAGGTGCACCATTTTTAAAAAATTATATAATAATAGTAATATTATACTATAATTTATCTTAATAAGGGTCTCCATTACTGTAAAAATGCTGAGTCGTTAGCGTTTATATATTATGATTAGTAGTGGCAGATTAAAAATATATATTTGTGAGGGGATCTATTTAAACATGTAATTAAATAAAAATCTAACTCATAATAATAAAATATATAAAATATTCAAGTACTAAAATCAATCTTAATACTATAAATAAATATAAACATTTACAAATAAATCAAAAATTAGATTCGGATCCTCAGTTCTCTGACACCATCTTCTTTTTAAGGAGCCAGTGCAGACTTATGTGATTGTGCATTATAATTTTATTTTATTTAAAATACAACTAGAAAATTTTAAGTTTCTTATAGCGGTCGACCTTATGAATCTCTATGTAGTGCTGTTCTTGTTTCTCTTCATTTTGAGCCTTCTTAATAATTCATCACTAAAGAGTGTTACTCAAAGTAGATTTGTTCATTTCTTCTATAAAAACTCGTTAGTGAAGAGAATTGATGGCTGGTGGAAGAAGTAGATTTGCTTTTTTTTTTTTTTTTTCCTTTTTATCAACTCGTATGTGAAGAGAGTTACTTCAAATAGATCTGCTAATGATGATGGCTGGTGGAATTGGTAAACATTTAATTGAAAACTGTTACAATCTTTTCTGTTCTTTTTTTTTAAAATTAGAAATGAAATACAAAATTTAAATATAATTCAAATACATAATCAATTAATTATTGATAAAATGTTTGACCATATATTTATTCTCTATATTTGTCACGTCCAATATATTAAATAGACTTTTGTGAATTATAGAAATATAATATTTAAACGGACACAACACGCCTGACCCCGGCTTCACTTTTCTTTTTAGTCTTCTCACAAAATTCAACCACCAACCCAATAAACAAGCAACTATATACATCGCTTTAAACTTTTAACACACACACACATATATATATACGTGTTTATATAAATGAATAAAAACATAAGTATGTTGATTAATTGTTGACAACACACACATTTCTGATATTTCACACAGCAATGGCGATGGACTGGTTCAGTTGGCTGTCCAAAACCGGCCTCGACTCATCGCTCGTCTACGAATACGGCCTCTCCTTCGCCGAGAACCAGCTGGAGGAAGACGACGTCGTCTACTTCAACCACGAGTTCCTTCAAAGCATGGGCATCTCCATAGCCAAGCACCGCCTCGAGATCCTCAAGCTCGCCACCAAGGACAAACCCCCCTCCTACCCTCTTTCCACAATCATGATCGCCATCAAACGCACCAAGACGTGCTTCTCCAAGTACCTGCGCCCCTGGGCACGTCGTCGCGAGGACTCCGACTCGGGAGGAGTCCTCGCGCTCGTGCCCAAGCGCAGCTACAGCTCGCGCTGGAAGAGCGCGATGCTGAGGAGGAACAAGGGGGTCGTCAAGAGAAGCCGGGCGCCTCTCTTGCTCACGAACGGGACCCCCTTGTTCTTCCACAGCTCGAGAATCGGTAGTTTCTCGAGCCCCGTGGTGGCGGATGATGATCATCATCCCTTCGAGAGGGATGATGGTCATCAGGAGATGGTGGGAAAGGGATGCCGTGATGAACATTATTTGTCTTCTGCAGTGGAAGATATCAGATGGGATGCCATGTTTGAGAACTTGAAGCCTACTTGAATCTTTTTTAATTAATCTTTGCTTGTTTTGGACTTTCAATTTGAGTGGTGAGAGATTGGTTTTTTTAGGGCTCTTCCACCAAGTATTGGTCTTTTCTTGGTTGATTGGTTTAGAAATCTTGTTAGATATATTTGATTTCGTGTGTTATTTTATTAAGTGTAGCATCTATTAGTAGTGTTTGGACTCCCAACACTTACCTACCAAAAACAGTAAAGTGGTTATGGTTCCACTAAAAGAAATTGTGTCTCCTTTTAATTTTTAGAAGAGTGCATGAGTTGTGTTGCGTGTGACATAAAGTTGTTTTGCTTATGATGAGGTTTTCTTTTATGTGTAATATAGCTGAAATATTTTTTTTAAAAAATTCATCCTAGTGAACTTTCATTTAAAATCACAATTATCAATTTTGCAAAACAAAAACGAGATAAGTATGAGTTTTCAGAAAAGAAATTGGCATTTGTAGATAATGTTGTAAAAATCCCCGCCTAGGACCGATTAGGCCCTGCCTAGGCGCTAGGCGGTCCTCCACCGAACCGATTACCCTCTATCCCCATGTTTAATCGGTCTGACGATTAATCAATGCCTAGGCCACTTAATCCGCCTTGGCGCCGATTTAGGTGGCCGGCCAAACTCGCTATGCGCCATTTAAGTTGCCGAATAAGCATGGTGCGTGTTGCCTAATCAGTTTGAGCAGCCTATTTTTAAAAAATTAATTAAAATTTAGATAATCTTACTTTTTATTAATTGATAAATATATATTATATATATAAAATATTAAAATTAACTTACCGATTAACTACTGCCTAGAAAATGTTTAATCCCCGCCTAAACCACCTAGGTGCTAGGCCCCACCCGAGCGTCCAACTAGCGCCTAGCGATTTTTACAACCATGTTTGTAGATAGTAAATGGTGTGAAATAAATTTAAAAAATAAAGGAAAAGATTACAGAATTGATCGTAGCTAATTAGTGTCGGTAATAGTTGCCAAATTAGTTCCATATTCAATCTCTTGATGATAACAAATGACCCACACGGTATAACTTTTTTTTTTTTTTTTTCAAGCCAAGAATAATGGAGTTCATATGGAAAAAGGTGTTAGTCGCATGATATGATAAAGAAAAAGCTTAATCACTTACACTTGGAGATGAGACTGCTGCCACAGTTATCGAACATAGATAAAAACCCTCGTTGCAAGAGAGAGGTAGACTTAATTGGGAGACATAAATAAATCCGTTTATTAGAACAATTTGTCATCTACAAATCAATGAAAAATAATGCTCCCTTCGTCTCATTATAATTGTCATGTTTCTTTTCGGCACAGAAATTAAGAGTTTTGAGTGTAAAATAAGTTAGTGAGATTAATATTTTATTATTGAGTGTAAAAAAATTATCATTTTTAAAAATATGATAATTTGGTTTGGACGCCTAATTTAGTAAGTGTAACCATCCAAATGGGAGGATGAAGTATTAGAAGTTGGGCTTTCATAGTCAAATTCAGTCAATTTGCTTCAGCCCAACCCAAGAATCATCACCTAAAAGGCAAGTGCAGGCTGTTCAGATTCATGTTTTACAAACCTTCTCCCCCACTCATTGCTACCTTCAATTTGGGTGACCAAATAAACCAAAAAAATCTAAAATCTAACAGAACTAAACCAAAAAAAAATTGGTTATTTTAATTCAGTTATTCGGTTATTTTTGTTTTTTAATATTTCGATTTTCAGTTTGGTTATTTTTTTTGGACTGAAATAACCAAATTTAAATGTATAATATCAATAAATTTATAATATATATTTAAATTAACAAATAAATATACATTTAGTATAAATATACTTTTAATTTTTAGCTTTATTAATTTATTAAATTTATATTAAAATTCGGTTATAACCGAAAACTGAATAAGAATTTCGGTTCGGTTACCTACAATGTAAATTCAGTTATTTCGGTTCGATTATTTTACTAGCCGAATCGAACCGAATACTCACCCCTACATTCAATGCATCAATTTGCAAAAGCGAGGTTCACTGCTTTAGATTTTTGTGGTTGGAAACTGGAATCGAACATCAAATGGAACTGGGGATGTGCATGGTCTGATTTAGCAGGTTTGAAGGACAAAGTACCGGTCAAACCATATTAAAAAGGTATATTATGAATTTGAATCAACCAAATTATTCAAATTACTTTCAAAATTCACAATGATCTAACAAAAAAGATTTGACAAGGCTACTCTATGTTGGGGAGCAATGTGGTTTCCCTGAAATGATAGGTAATATTGATAGTATGCACTGAGAAAAGAGGAATTGCCCTACTGCTTGAATTGGACAATATACTGGACGAAGTGTATGACCAAAAATTATTTTTAAAGTTGTTGCATCAAATCATATGGCATGCATTGTTTGGAAATTTCCAGTTTTTAATGATGTTTTAGAAGCTCGAGCATCAAAGATTAACTACATTGTCGATGGTTGCCAAATGATATGGCGTATTATCTAACTGATGATATTTATCTTTTTCGGGTTGCATTTGTTTAGTCGATTAAAACTCCACAAAATCGAAAGTTTAAGTTATTTGCTAAACACCAAGAGGTAACTATCTAGGAAAGATGTTGAACGAGCTTTTGGAGTTCTACAAGCTCGTTTTGCATTTATTCGACGTCCATGTCTTGTTGGGATAAAAATCTTATGGCCAAAATTCGGATGGCTTGTATTATCATGCATAATATGACAGTAAATGATGAATAAGACACGTATCAGAACGATCCCTCAAAATTTTTAACTAATATATTTGTCGAATGTGAAGCTGAGTCTTTCCGCTTCTCAACTGAACGAATTACAAACTTGTCTAATTATATAGTTAATAGATCTCGACTTTGAGACAGAGAGGCCCTCACGATGTTAAAAACACATATGGGAGAAACTCGACACTAATAATTAATATATCAATTTATAATTCATGTACTTGTAATTTGAATTTTCATGTGTTATATTTTTATTTATCAAATAAATTATAAATTCTTAATTCATATCCCGCTATATTAGCCTCGTTTTCTTTTTTTGGTTTGTCCCGGTATATTAGTCACATTTTCTAAAATGACAAATTTCTTCACTCACTAATAAATTATTAATTTTACTATGCTCACAAACATTGGTTATTGTGTCCGGTCAATATGTGACTAATTGAGGCTGAGGGAATAATTCTTTATTTTTCATATTCTAGAGGTGAAGGAGAAATTAATATTTTAGCTGAAAAGTTAGGCTATCTTGGTCACCGATGACAGAAATAAATAATACTACCTCCGTCCCAATAGAATTGTTACATTTTTTTTCGGTGCGGAAAATTAAAGATTGTGAGTATAAGTAAAATTAACATTTTATTGTTGAGTGTGAAAAATTGTCGTTTTTAGAAATATTTGGGACGTCCGATTTGATAAGTGTAATAATTAGAATAGGACGCAAGGAACATTAAATTTTAGGTTGTATAATAAATAAAAGAAAATTTAATACTCCCTCCTTCCTGTGCCAATTGTTGTGTTTCTTTTCGGCACAGGAATTAAAGAGGTTGTGTTTTGTAGTTAATTGTGTTTGTTAATAAAGTAGAAATAGATGATTAACTTTTGTAGGTCCCACAAATTTTATTTTCCTAATTTGTTTATAATTTTTTAAAAAATTGATCTTTGAAATAATTTTATTAATTAAATTCTTTTGATTTATTCAGATTATAGAAACTACACAGATTACACAATTTTTTACCGCCAATGAGGGAGCTATTTAACCCACTAAAATTCATTATCATCAATAAAAATGATGTTACACTACTTCCCACCAATTTCAATTCCAGCCAAAAAAAATTGCCGCCAATTACACAAAATCATCCACTTAATCAACACAAATTACACTTCTACTTTCATTACACAAATTGAAAAGTCCAAGCAAAAAGAAAAAAATAAAGATGGGAATCAAATCTGATTTAACCCAAGAGCAAAGAAATCACATTGTGCTGATTATCTTTCAATCTTTGTGTTGATGGCAAACCACCTCGAGGCAAGTTATTGGAAGCTGCAAGGAGATTCGAAGTAAGCATCCGCACTGTGCAATGACTATGGAAAGCTGCACAAGATCAAATGCATGGGGGTGAACCAATAAATATTTGTAGATGCAGGTATGTCATAAATAGGCCAAAAAAGTGGAACTTGATTTAGAAAAATTTTCTAGTCTAGAATGTTCAAAGAGGAGAACAATTAGGAAATTAGCAAGCGGGCTGGGAACAAGTAAGTCTACCGTGGGTAGGTGGGTGCAAGCTGGGAAGATACGGGCACACACATCTGCGATTAAACCAGATTTAACTGCAGCGAACAAGTTAGTAAGGCTGAAATTTTGCCTTCAATCCATAGAGTTAGATATGATTGAAAGAAATTCATGTTTAGGAGTATGCATGATATCATGCACATTGATGAGAAGTGGTTTTATTTAACAAGAGGTGCCCACAGATTTTATCTATCACCCGGAGAAGAAGAGCCAAATAGAACATGTAAGAACAAAAAATTTATTGGAAAAGTCATGTTCATGTGTGCCGTAAGCAGACCTATTTTCAAAGATGATGGACAAGTTCTATTCGATGGAAAAATTGGCATTTTTCCATTCACAAAACAAGTGCCAGCAAAGAGAAGCAGCATAAACCGGACAAGAGGCACATTAGAGACCAAAGCAATTGATTCAATCACAAAAGAAGTCATAAAGGAAATCATAATTACACAGGTATGATCTCAGCTATTTACAACAATTAAATCATCATCATAGCTTTATTACAGTTTGTGATCTCAGCTATTTATCATCATAGATCATCCCAACAATCAAGTCAAAGTGGCTAGAAGGAGCAAACAAGGATATTTTGATACAACATGACAATGCAAGACCACATATCCAAAACAATGACCCAGATTTCAGGGATGCAACAAGTATAGATGGGTTCAACATAAGATTAGTATTAGTACAACAACCTCCAAATTCTCCAAACTGCAACGTTAATGATTTGGGATGGTTTAGAGCAATACAATCCATTCAAGTAGAAACATCATGCAACACAATAGATGAACTTGTCAATGCAGTCACAGATTCATTCGAGAATTTGTCACCAACAACACTCAACAATCTATTCTTAAGTCTACAAGGCTGCCTTTTGGAAATCATGAAGGTAAAAGGCTAAAACTGCTACAAAATTCCACATATGGGAAAGCATGCATTAATGAGATCAGATGCACTACCTAGAACCTTGGATGTTTCAGGGGAGCTAATCACAGAGTTCATCGATTACCTCAGACAGCAAGGCAACAATGAAGGGCTAACGAAAATTATTCAAGCACCAGGCTTACAATTTGCCTTACAAGCTTAAATAGATGGCACATCACTTTTTTTTTTGTTTTTTTTTGTTTTGTTTTAGTATTTAGGTGTTGGGGATGTGTTGATCAAGCTCAGTTTTTGTATGAATATTCATCATCGCTCAATTAAAGTTTGTGTAAACTTTCTGTTCATCAATCATCATCAGCCAGGATATTCTCAGAAAAAAATCATCATCAAAGTTCAATTCTCAGACATCAAATATAGACAGCAATATCTCAGACACCAAATTACAGATACCAAATTCTCAAAAAATTATCATCGAATATCAATTACAGACACCAAATTTTTAGCCAAAATCTTCATCGAAGATCAAATATAGATAGCAAGATCTCAGAAAAATTTCACCATCGATCTTAGGTTACCTCAATTTCGATTGTAGCAGTATCAACCTCCACAGCTGCCCACGATGCGATCGATGGATCAAAGGGAAAAAATGATTGGTTGATGTCCGACAGAGATTCCGATTCCAAATCAAGTCCACTGCCAATTTGAGCAGCGGAGGAGGAAACGCAGGGCTCCGGTTCCGAATCACGTTCGCCGCCAGCGTGCCCACCGCTCCATCGGTCATCGTGGTGGGGGGCGGCGGATCTGATAACACCGACGAATATTTTGAGCAGCGGAGGAGGAAACGAAGGGCTCCAGTTTCGAATCACGTCTACCGCCAGCAGGCCCACCGCTCCCATCAGTCATCATGGTGGGGGGGCAGCAGATCTGATAACACCGACGCACTGCTTCAGCGGTGGAGGAGGAAATGCACAGGGGGACGCCGTGGGTCACTGCCGTGGGATGGGATTTGCGAATTTCGGCAGCGGATGAAGAATGACGACGAGTTGTAAACCACCCGTCGTTGTCCGATTTTGGGTAAAATCGTTCATCTCCAGAACCACACGACGGCGGATGAAAATGACGATTTAACGGCGAGGGGTTCACGGGCTTACGATTTCGACGAGTGGAGATCCACCAATCGTCATCACGTGTAGGGGTGGTGAGTTTTTGAGAGCTCATCAATAGAGGATTTAGGGTTCGTCGATGGATAGAGAGAGAGAGAAATAATTAGGGGTGAAGCGTAGTGGGTAGTGAATTAGGGTAGTGGGTGTTAATTAATTAGGGTGGGATAATTACTTTTAATCAAGATTAGTAATCCCTAATTATTTCTGTAAGAGGAAACACGACAATTCTATCAGGACGCCGTATTCGATAAGTATGCCAATTGTAGTAGAACGGAGGGAGTATTTTATTAAATGATTAGATGTTAAGTCAAATAGTCTATATTCAAGCACTACTACCGGTCTACTCTTTCAAACAACATCAAGAATCTATCTTAGGTCTTCTAAAAAAAATTATCTTAGGAATTCACATCACCCATATTTCAAATCAAATAAAAAATCTCTCTCTCATGCTATTATGCTACAGAATAAAAAATGTCATGTCATAGTAAAACACATGCCCACAAATCTGAAATAAAGCGTCAAGAACAACACTCAAATGGGTACTCATAAACATCCCAACTTCAAGCCCAGAAACATGGAGTGAATATTGAATAGTGGCTACTGCACAAACATCAACTAAAATCAAGATTCATGCCCCCAATAAATAAATAAATTACTCTCTCTCTCTCCCTCCCTCTCCCTCTCTCTGAGTCTCAGATACCACAAATCAAACACATTTTACAAGAAAATATATGCCCATGAAGCAGAAATAAAGCGCCAAGAACCGCTCACTCATAAAAATTTGAACTTCAAGAAATTAGAAACAGCTAGGATAAACAGAGGGTACTACAGAAACATTCAACTAAAATCAAGATTTCATGACAATCAACACCTGACATCAACAAATCTCTCTCAATGAGCTGCTGTTAATCAAACACATATATGCTATCGATGATATTAAGGAAACACGAAGCAAGGGATGATGTATCAGATTTTACCATATCTTTTTAAATATTTTCTTTACTTTATTTTTCCTAGATTAGAGCTGCTCTATTGTTATATATATTCCTTATACTCTAAGTGTGAATAAATATCATTATGATTCTTATATCTTCACATGATATCAGCCTAACTTGTTGAACCCTAAGACTATATCCACGAGTGACTCTTTACATGGGTTGCACAAAATTTTATACTTAAAATAATAATTTTAAAAAAAAATAGTAACTTGGAAACTTTTCTCAATTTAAGTCACTCAACCAAGCTCCGACAACTCAATAAAACTTTGAATATAAGAATGACACGTTTCACTTTTTTTTTAATGTAAAAATATTTAAATAATATATAAAGTGATATTTAGTGAATCTACATTTCTTCCTATAAATAGGAGGATTGTTTTTCTCATTCGAAAAAATTTTCAAGTTGTTGTTCTCATTCATCTCCATTCCAAAAAACTAATTGTTGTATTAATTTTTGTAATTTTTATTTTGAATTGATTGTTGTAATATTTATTTATCAAATCAATTACAAATTCTTAATGCATAATAATATTTATTATACTTACAAATCTTTATAATTCTTTAATTTTATATTATAGTGGATGATAGAAAAATTAATATTTTAATTAAAAAGTAAGGTTAACTAAGGTCACTGATGGAAAAGTAAATAATACTAAGTTGATGGATGAAAAAAATAATATTTTATCAAATAATTGAGTTATAGTAAGTCACTGATGTGGTGGATCCAGAAAATTTCGTATTATATTTTTTATTTCTAATTTTCATCTATTTTTTCTTTTTTACGAGGGGGCTAATCCGAAAAATCCCAAATCACGATACTATAAAAACGAAAAAAAAAATTCCGGCTGGGGGCCTAGAGCCCCAAGCCCTAGTGTAGATCTGTCAATGCTGGTGAAGATAGTCTAAATCTAACCTTTCATCGCCGTCTTCTTTGCAACCATGGCCGACCAAGCTTGCTTATCTCTCTCCA
Source organism: Plectranthus barbatus (assembly GCA_026898455.1). Taxonomy (NCBI): domain Eukaryota; kingdom Viridiplantae; phylum Streptophyta; class Magnoliopsida; order Lamiales; family Lamiaceae; genus Plectranthus; species Plectranthus barbatus. The sequence continues at coordinate 261,973 of JAPKLW010000642.1, read as the reverse complement.
CCATGAATATCCATGTGGATATGCCATGAAGCAGAAATCCAAAATCAAGAAGCAAACAGAAAAGGACACACATAAAATCCCAACTTCAAAAAATAAGTAAGTCCATGTATAGGATTATATATGAGAATCTGTCATCTTTTTTGCTGGAATTCAGCATGCTTTTAGCAGTGTTGTAAAAATCCCCGCCTAGGACCGATTAAGCCCCGTCTAGGCGCTAGGCGGTCCTCAACCGAACCGATTACCCATTAATCCCCGTGCCTAATCAGTCTGGCGAGTAATCGGCTTCTAGGCACCGCTTAGGCCGCCTAATCTGCCTAGGCGCCGATTTAAGTGGCCGACCAAGCTCACTACTCGCCACTTAGGTGACCGACTAAGCATGTTGCGTGCCGACTAATCAGTTTGAGCAGCCGATTTTTTATATATATATTTTAAAATAATTAAAATTCATATAATCTTACTTTTTATTTTTTGATAAATGTATATTATATATGTTAAATATTAAAATTAACTTACCGATTAATTACCGCCTAGAAAACGCCTAGTCCCCGCCTAAACTGCTTAGGTGCTAGGCCCCACCTGAGCGTCCGACTAGCGCCTAGCGATTTTTACAACCATGGCTTTTAGTAATAAAATTATTTGGTTACATCTCCCAACCTATATAAAAATATATATATATATTTGGAGTTTTATCGATTCAGGACCCGAAAGATAGTTTAATTGTCAATTCAGGACCCGAAAGGTTAATTGTCAATTCAGGACCTGAAAGATCACAAAAATTCTCAATCCAGGACCCAAGATCATACAATTCTCAATCCAGGACCTCAATTTCAGGTCCTGGATTGAGAATTGTTTGATCTTTCGGATCCTGGATTGACAAATCATCTTTCGGATCCTGGATTGACAATTTAATTATCTTTTGGGTCCTGGATCGACAATTCTCCTATATATTTATATATATATATATATATATATATATATATAATTTCAAATGTCGCGCTTCTTTGTTTTTGCAATAACTAAATTGAAGATTTTGACGTTATTACATGCAGCAGTATTAATACATTTTTATTATAGAATAAGCAAATACGACGGAGCGGTTCTTATATTAAAAAAGGTTTTCGTATTAAATAAAAAGACATTTTTCCCTATTTCATAGATATGATTTTGCTCTAAGAAAATATGTGCATTTTTTTGTGCTTTTTTAATAAAAAGAATATTACATTAATTTAATCATACGCCCTACATGTCCCCATAAAAGTTCGAACTCATGACCTTTTAGTTATAGATAGAGTGTTTTTTTAAAAATATGATTCATAAAATAAAGAAATACAAAACATTTTCAAAATATAAATTATATATTAGGCATTATTTACTGGTAGAATAGTACTCCCTCCGTCCCATATGAATTGTCCACTTTGCTTTTGGCACAATAACTAATGCGAGTAGAGATAAAGGAAATTAGTATTTTATTAGTGAGTGGTTATTATTTTTCCATTTTAAGTAAGTGGACAATTAAATGGGACGGACAAAAAAAGGAAAGGTGGACAATTGAAGTGAGACGGAGAGAGTATGAACTATCCCATTATTTCTTTCATTCTACTGATTTAGAAACTATAATTTACTTGCCTTTACGATAGAATAGTATCTTTCCTACAATATAAATTTTCTAAAACCCTAAATACACTCCTCCAAAAATTTTATTGATTTTTGTTTAACACCCTTTTTTTTAATAGCCAATCATTATTGAGTTTGTGGGGAAGTTCATGTAGGCCAAACAATTCGTTTTCTCATTATTAGGGTTGAGATTGGGTTAGATCTGAAAACACTAATAAATTCTAATTAAAATTAATAATTAGACATTATTTGTAGGTTAGCTGAAAAGAGGTAGGCCTTGTGAAAACATCAACTGGGGTAGTTTACTGGTTGATTGAAGAAAGTTTAGGTTCAACTAAATCTAAACTGACATGGTCTCTTTAGAAATATTTTAACATCTTATTTTTAAATCAAATAAAATAAAAAGATCCTAACATGACATGCAAAGAACCTTTCCAACACATATAGGGATGTCAATCGGGCTAATCCGTCGGGTTTCGGGCTAACCCTATCGGGCTGCGGGCTATTCGGTCCGGGTTGAATCGGGCTAAATTTTTATCGGGCTAAAATTTTTTTAACCTAACTCTAACCCACCGGTTTTCGGGCTGACCCGTCGGATTGGCAATATTTACGAGTTTATTTTTGTAAAGATTTTCTTAAAATATTTTAACTACCCCTAAAACAAAATAAAAAAAGAAAATGATGAACCAACATAAATAAAAGACATCAAATATCAATATCTTTGCAAAAAAAAATAGTGATAAGTGGATAATCATAGTTTGAAAAGAAAAAAAAAATCAATCCTTATATACCAACTAATTTAAGTAATAGAAGTACATTTCTCAACGTATAAAATGATAAAATAATGATTAAAAAATTAAATATAGATTTCGCTTGGGTGAACATAACAACGAGTGGCTAAAGGTTCTTGAAAGGAAGAAATGAGTAGGTACGCTAATTAGGACAGTGACGAGTGGAAGACAGTGAAAGAGGAAGAAATGAGAGATTTTTCGATTTAAGGGTAAAGGACTACGTCATTGGGAGAGATTGATGAGATTTTGTGTGACGGCAAATTAGGTCTAGGAAATTAGGTATATAATTAATGGGTATAGTAGGATATAAATAATATTATAAATAATAAATAATAAATTATTAAATATTGTCGGACCTACGGGCCGACCCGCAACCCCCAGGGCTCAGCCCGTTCGGGCCGCCAACCCGTCGGGTTCAACCCGTTCAGTTAAAAATAATTTCGGGTTGAAATTTTTTTACCCTAACCCGCATTTTAGCCCACCGGTTTCGGGCCAATCCATCGGTTTCAGGCTTTATTGACATCCCGAAACACATACATAATAAATGAAAATAAGAGTGGAAATATTATTATTATTATAATTAAAAGAAAATAATAATATTGATGAGATGTATATCCAAAAAGTAATTTGAGACAAGAGTGAAATGAAGGTGTCCCTTCTGCATAAACAAATCCACACCTTCTTACAATTATTGTACCCTTCCCATGAAACATGGACCTCCACCCACATGCCCCCATCATTTTTCTATTTAATTATCCCATTATATTCTACCATCTTCCACCCACTCTATTCAATTCTTGTGATTGAGAATTCAAATTTTTGGAATGAGTAATCACGGATGAAGTCGAACATAGTTAAATGCAAGGAGTTTTATCGATCCAGCACTCGAAAGATAGTTTAATTATCGATTCAGAATTTGAAAGATTAATTTTCAATTCAGGACCTGAAAGATCACAAAAATTCTCAATCCAAGACCCGAAAGAATATACAATTCTCAATCCATGACCTCAATATCAGGTCCTGGATTGAGAATTGTTTAATCTTTCAGGTCCTGAATTGATAATTAAACCATCTTTTTAGTCCTGGATCGACAATTCTCTTAAATTGAAACTTGATAATTAAGAAAACTTAAATTATTTGCATGTATGAAATTATTCTAGAATTTTAGTTACTGCTTTATATACTTAGTAGGGTAAAATATTATATGTAATAGAGTGGTTAGGGGTGACAAATACAGGAATATTTTAATCAACAAATGACATAGTGAATTGGGATTCATATATAGTGTGAAAATTATTAGATCGTCATAGGATTTTTTATTTTATCAATAAATATCATAGCTAAATTGTACTTAATTTATTGTTTTACTTCCTATTCGTATAAATCGATTTTAATGCTTTATCAAATTTTTTTTAAAAAAAAACTCATAATTAACGTTTGTTAATAAATCAAATAGATATTGATTTGTTGTCGCCTAGAAGGTTAATGCATGTATGGTGTATACACGATATAAAAGTATATTTATTAAATAATTTTAATAATATATTTATAAATTATGATTGAATAAGTATGCTGTTTATAAAATATAACGTGTGGTGATCGATATTTCTAGAATGCTGCTTAAATTATTGGGGTTTGATATATAATGATTAAATTAAGGTGTACAAATCCAACTTACCATATTATTTGGACGATTGCATTAAATATTAATTTTTTTTTTCAACAAGTGATGTTAAATATTAATGAGTGGAAACCTTAAATAGCCTATTTGACTAAATTAAAACCTTAAATAGCCAATATTATGTACACATTCAAGAATTAGCCATTTTCCAGAAATATCCCCATTTTTTCAGATTTAATAATATTTTTTAGTTTAAATATTTTTATAAAAACACAAACACAATATAAAAAAATTTACCAACTCGCATAAAATATATTTAATTTTTTATTTATATTAAAATAATTTTAAAGAATTCAAATTATTTGAAGAAAGTAATTAAAAGTAAAATTTATTGACTCACTATATTATATACCCTAATTGGGAAGGATGAACCCTAGGTTGAACTTATAAAATTAATTTAAATTATAAAAAAATAAATTTTTTATAAATTAAAATTATAAAGTAATTAAATAAAAATTAATAATTTCAGTTTTTCATAAAATTCAAAACCAAATATTAAATCAATAATAAGGATATTTTGGAAAATTTTCATTATTTTGGCTATTATTTGAATGTGTAGATAAGAATGGCTATTTAAGGTTTTTATATAACCAAAATGGCTATTTTGATATATTTCCTCAATATTAATTATGTTATTCCAATTATATGATTTTGTATGATATTTTCATGGGTCAAAAATTCTAGGAGGAGTTACTCTCGAATTTGAATAGGAAATTTCGAAATTTCCTACTAGGGTCAAAATTGTATGATACATTTCGAAATTTCAAATAATATTAGTGTTGTTTTTTTTAACTAAATGTTCTTTGCTTTATACAAATAAAGATCATCATAATAATCATAATAAAGTAAGGACTATTCATTACCACATTTTACACTTTACATTATTGTCCATCCCACATCTCACTCACAAAATCAATTTATCAAAAATTATTTAAATACAAAAATCACATTGAGCATTTTCTTTATTTAATAAAAGTAATTTTATAATATTACTTATTGAATATTTCTAAAATTATTCAAAACCCGTTTATAAAATATTTTAAAAAAATAATAATTCAAATAAATAATCGCAAAATCCTAATATAATAATATGAACATAGATAGGAGTAATTAACCTAAATGGTTTGGTCCTTTATTGGGGTGAATTCAATCTCTCTGACCCGAAATTCTCATTCATATTTGCTATCGTCGCTACTCAATAGAAAAAAAAAAATCAATAAAGAGAGAATTGAAAATCGCAAGAGTTCCTGTAATACAGCAGAACTCAGAGAAGTTTCTCCATAGCCACCAAAAAACCGGCCGAGTCACACTCAATCACTCACCGGGTCGCTAACCGAGTCGGACCTGTACCCAAAAAATTTTTTTAAAAAAAAACCGGCCGAAAATCCTTTATAGGTCATCGGCTTTCGACATGACGGACAGCCGGCTCGGCCGCGTCTGGAAGTTATGACGGCGGCGCAAGCTATGCGACGACGGACGAATCAGCGATGACAGAGCTCTCCTCACCAAATCCCCCTCGACCGTCCCGATTCGCACCAATGAGTTCGTCATCGCCGACCGCCTCATATTCAATTGATGACTGGACCGGTACGACGACGTCTGATTGCTGACGCCGTATCCAGGGACGGCACTGTTCTTGTGTAGGCTGCATCGGAACGAGCCAGGGTGCGTCGTAGGAGAACACATACACGTCTTCTTCGGCAGCGAGCGGTGGCTCTGCTTCTGGTGGTGAGAGGCGATTGAATGCCGTCTAGGAGCGGCGAATCGGATCAACGACGACGGCGAAACGGATCTGCCGAGGGTGACCCTGGTGGGGCTGGTGGATCGGGCGAGGACCGGGTCGGGGCGTGGAGCGGAACGGGGGGAGAAAGTGGAGGGGGAGGAGGCGGAAATGGAGGAGGGGCAAAATCGGCCGGAGTGGCTGTAGAAAGTTGTACCGTGCGAGGATCTGTTTCGGGAGGACGCTTCCATTGGTTGTACGTCGAACTGGTAGTAGTATATTTGACTCTGGAAAAAGTACAAAAAATGGGGCCCAGGGTTTTTAGGAGTGCCGTTTGGCTCTCTATTTTGTCAAACCAAATTACTTATGAAGCAACTATTATATACAACTATTACAAGGGGCGGCAGTGGCAGCAACGTAATTATAATGGACTTGAGGGGTAAATTGAGTTATTAAAATAAGAATGGTATCCAATTCAAAGCAATTAGCTGTCAAAATCCGCGATCCTCACGCCTCATAACGGCGACTGAATTTACGCGCTGTATAACTTTCTTTTTAATTTTTTGGGAGAAAATGGGAATGAAGGATCCATCCTCAAAATTTTAATTTAGATATTTTTATACATAAATTTTCATTATTATAATTTCTAGAAAGTCTTTGAATATCTTTATCACCGTAAGACTATTATTGCAACATTTAAATTTTAAAATAATATATATATAGAAGATAGATCATGTAAAAAAAATCTCCCTTATGAGAAAAAAGATTGAATCATATTCATCAGATTTAAAAAAATCAATAGTTATATTTAATTAAGCAACAATTAAAATGCAATCAAGCAAAATTATAATCAAGCAATGACCTGAATATAGTGGTGGCCATTTGGAACCGGAACCGCCGGAACCGGACCTGAACCGGCCCGGCGGTTCGGAACCGACCAAAATGGTTCGGAACCGGAACCAAAATCGTTTTTGGACGGGCCGGTTCCGGTTCCAACTTTCTGGAACCGCCGAACCGGCCCGTGGCCACCACTACCTGAATACAATTAAGTAATGTCGTGAATGCAATCAAGCATCTTTCTCATTTTATCACGTTAAGATTAAAATATTAAAGATTGAAAAATTAAGCATAATTTTGCGTTCGTGCTAAATTGTTGTATAAATTATATTTAATCGATTAAACATGATTTATAAAGTAATTAAGTATGAAATTAGAAAAAAAATTAATTTCAACATTAATTTTTAGAGATGAATAGTATAAATTGGCAAGTGTATTAATATTTAATAAGCATGTTTTTTAGTAAGTTAATAATGACGGAAAAAAAATCTTAAGTGAAAGGTAGTATTGCGTCATTAATCTTTTCTTTAATAAAAAACCTAATCTTCAATTGAGTTAGACCATTTAACTTGGAGAAATACAAAATTGAATGAACTTTGTTGACAAAAAATTTTATGGGCCATCTCAACTAAGGATTTAAATAGTTGGTTTCGATTAGAGAAATGAAACGGGTCTACACGCTGAGTTTCGGATCAGCCCTGTCGGGTTACGGGTTAATTGGTCCGGGCTAAACGGGTTGCAACTCTTTTTGGGTTGGAAATTCTCAACTCTAACCCTAATCCTTTGGTTTTCGAGCTAGCAAAATTATAAATTTTTAATTTATATTAAACTTAAGTATTTATTATTTTATTAATAAAATTATTTATATATATAATAATAATAATAATATAATTATTTTTATAATTGATACTAACATAAATTGTTGTATTATATACTAATAAATTAAATAATCATATTTGTTGGGGCCATGCTCCGAAGCTCAGGCCCATTAAGTTCATTGATCCAAGTAACCGTCAGCTCACAATTGCAGGCCCACCTAGAGTGACAGAAAACCCAGAAACGCCTAACTCCAGAGATCGCTGCCGACCCCCTTATCTCCTCGGTCTCGAGCACCTGAAGGGGTCGATATGGAGGAGTGAGACGAAGAAATCCTAGAAGCCTGACGGAGCACGACCGTTGGGAGCCCGAACCGACCCCGAAAAATTCGGAGCCGTTCCTGACTTTTCGGCGAGCACCAACCCATTCAAAATTAGGGTTAGGTCAAGCATCATTCCCCCTATCCTGTCTATAGATAGGGGTGGAGAACTCAAATTTTAACCTCTTTTGACGCTTAGAAAACATACGTTGTAACGCTGCCGAAATATCCGCAGAACCTCTGAATCGAACACGATCTTTTCTCTCTGATTTGCGCATTCTTTTCATTAATTTACAATTATTATCTGTTATTCATACGTTCTTTAAATCGTCTTATCTGTTATTGTTGTCAATCGTATAATTAATTTCAAGGGCTCCATTATTTTATTAATTCGAACCTCAATAATATTATTTAATTATGCAACTCCAATAATATCGCATTAAATATATTAACTGCAAAAAGAATATTAATATTAATATATATATATAATGTATTATATATCATAAAAATTTGATGAGGTCTAATAATTATGCTAAATAATTTGTTATGAAATAAACTATAATAAGTATTTATTTTACAAGATATTAAAGTTTTACTAAATAATTTTATAAGTTTGTGAATCTAAATAACTCCAAAAATATAATTTATTTAAAATAAAAATTATTATTTTAGAAATTAATAATTTCTCAATTATTCTTTTAAATTATTTATTTAGAATAATATTTATTAGTAGTAAAAATATAGGTATATCATTTGTGTGACATGAAATTTACTTACTTAAACACTTTCATCTAAATATAAAATAAGTCTATAGTATAAAATAGCTTATATTTATTTTTTAAAAATTAATAGTTTAATTATATTAAAATATTTTGGTTTTTAAAAAAATATATCGATTGGCCCCGTCGGACCAACCCGTAACCTGGCAGATCTAGCTCGTTTAACCCGCAACCCATTTAACCCGGAACATTTAGCCCTTTTTCTTATCGGCTAAAATTTTTTCAACCCTAACCGAATTTTTAGATTGGATTATTCGTGCCAACCTGTCAGTCCCGGGCGAAATTGACATCCTGGTTTCAATACATAATTGTAGAAAGACTCCTATATTGGAATATAGTGTTTAAAGGATTATTTTAATTATAATAAATTGGTTATGGATCTAGTAGGCATGATTAGGAGGGAATTTCAATCCATATTAAGATTATATATCCATTTTTTTATTGTTTAAGATTTTCCAAATGAAATTGCTCTATAATGTAATATATTTTGTCAAAATCACTGATTCAATTTATTAACGATGAATATATATTAATTTAGATAAATTTGTAAAATACTGCATTCATTTCGATTATATGGTCCATATTACTACTATTTTATGGTGCTTTAATTATTTGGTCCAATTTTTTTATTTGGTATTATTTTTATGTGATAATTTACAATTACACCCTTCAATAATCTTGAAAAATGAAACTATTAAAAATAATATAATGAAAAAATAGGGGTTAATAATATTTTTATTAAGGCTCGTGTTGGAAACTTATTTAAATATTTAATATTTTTTGACAGATAGTAAGATCAAATTGAACTATATAATCCGAACAAATGAAGTACTCCCTCCGTCTCGCCCGAATTGCTACACTTATCAAATTGGGCATCCCGCCCGAATTGCTATATTTCTAAAAATGACAATTTTTTCACATTAAACAATAAAATATTAATTCTACTTACACTCACATCCTTAATTCTCGTGCCGAAAAAAAATGTATCAATTGACACATGAGGGAAGGAGTATTATTTTCTTACACACATGGTGGTGGTCAAAATTCGACGCACATTTCAAGCCCCTTGTGATTGACGCCGTTGAGACAATTTCTTGTCATTTATTTGACCGCTTTTATTTACAATCTTTCCCACAACGTTGTTGCATGTGTTTATATTCTTCTTAAGCAACACAATTCGTAGTATTTGTCAATTCTGATATTTAAGTCATAAAATTAAAACGTTTGAATATTCAGATTTGGCTGCCCACTCCAAATGCAAACCATAATGATCACTGAAAATCAACTTTTTTAATATAAAAGTTGTTTGAGCCATTCCAAGTATGAGAACGAATTAAATAAAAAGTTAATATGATTTATAATAAATTATTAATTAAAATATGGGATATTTAGCGTGAAAGTCACGCGAAGGGGGCGGGGGTTGTGGAGGGAGGAGCGTGAAATTTGAGGCGCCGAATCTGGCGCCAGATGTCACGACATTGTGATGTTCATTTTTTAGCCGTTGCCCTAATCAAACTACAATAACTGCCTTCCCTTACTCACCGCAACTAAATAACTTCTCCCAATTATAGGGTTTATACTATTATTATTATTATTTTAAGATATCTTAATTATATTACTTATTTTTATATTATTAATTATTTCATAAATACATTCTTGTATAATCCTATGGCTCACATCCAACGTTTAACTTTGTAGGGCATGCAATTCTCTATCCCACTTTTTGTGTTATATTCTTTATTTCAATATTAAAATTATTAATGTTTTTTATTTAATATTTTTTATAATTTTAATTTATTATAGTTTGGATTAATTTTCTAAATTCAACTATAGTGTACATCCCACCAATTAGGGTATATAATAATATTTTTTAATTTTTAACTAAAATTTGATTATTAAAATTGATTAATTTATAAATATAATTTAAGTACTCATAAAATTTTAATTTTTGTTCTGAAAAATCAATTAGACTATATTATATTATACATAATTTTTGTTTTAGTGAAAACATTAATTAAAATTAGAAATCAAAACAATGGAACACCATTGTGAAACAGAGAATTTAATCCCTACTTTGTAGACAGTTTCACTATTAACAATAAAATTTACAAAATAATTTACTCTAATAGCTAATCAATACTTAAGAAAATAAATCAAACATTGTGATGATTATAAATAACCTTGCAAAAAACATTTCTTCATCAGGGCTCTGTCCATCCATGGTCGAATACCAACTCTCTCTCTCTCATGCTATCAAATCTTTCAAGACAGGTCTCCTAGTACTGCTGTCCCTACCATTTATCCACACCTCTCTAGTCCACGGGCAGATCTATGTAGGGGCTAGGGGTTCTTTTCGTTTTTGTAGTATCATGATCCAATTTTTTATGGTATAGTCCCCCTCGTATAGATGAAAAAATAGATAAAAATAAGGAAAAAATGATATAAAATAATTGAAGTTAAAGGGAATGCGAAAAAAGAAATTTCAGCCCCCCTGGGGAAAATTTTCTGGATCCGCCCCATCTCCTCCCACAACTCCCTCCACCACTCCACCGTAGAGAAGAAGAAAACTGCTCCATGACATATCTCTTTGCTTGCCTTCGTGTAGAAATAAAAGAGATATATATATTGATATCACTCATCAATATTTCAGGAACAGGCAAGCATGGATATGGAACTTGGATTAAAAATAGTAGACTTGTATGAAAGATGTAAAGGATGCTTACCTTGCAAGGAGCTGTTTTACACTCTCTGATTGAAAACTTCCATTCACAAAATGCATTATGGCTGATCTGCAATCTAGACTATGAAGTGGGGTTCCTGCACCTTCATGTGCATCTGCAACTGATCCAAAACCAAACGCGTCGCCTCCAAATGTTGGACCTTCTTACCCCCAGCAACAAACTCCATAACCTGGCTATTGATCTCAATGGCACTACATCCCACCTCTTTCTTAGCCCCTCCACTTCTCATCATTCTTTTGATCTGTTCCACATCTCCCCATCTTCTCTCATGTGCATACAAATTCCTCACCATGATGTAGTTCCCTTCATTACATGGCTCCTTACTAATTGCCTTCTTCACTACCCTTTCAGCCCTGGCCACATCCTTAGCATAACCGCAAGCAAAAAGAAAAGAACTCAGAATGATTCCGTTGGCCTCGTAAGGCATGCTCTCGATCATCTTCTCGGCTTCGTCCAGATGCCCGGCCCTGCCCAAGAGATCGATTAGACAGCCATAATGCTCAATTTTAGGAGTCAGTTCAAATTCAGCCATTTTATTGAACCATTTTTTTCCTTCCTCCACTAAGCCACCATGGTTGCAAGCTGAAAGGACACCAAGCATGGTTACATCGTCAGGATTGAACCCTTCTCTCTTCATCTCCATAAACACCTCTAATGCCTCCTTAGCACACCCATTGAGTGCCATTCCATTAATCAAAGCATTCCATGTACATGTTCCTCTGGCTTCAACCTCATGAAAAACAGTTCTCGCTTTCTCGATTTCTCCACATTTACCATACATATCAACCAATGCTGTGGAAACATTTGCGGATCTGTCCAACTTCTTCTTCTTCACAAATTTATACACCCAATTACCCAAATCCAGAGCTCCTAAATCTGCAATGGCTGGAAGAACACTCACAACTGAAACATCATCCGGCTCAAACACTTTCAATGAAAGCAGCTGCTGGAACAACACTAACGCCTCATGTGATTGCTTGTTCTGACAATACCCACCAATCATCGCGTTCCAAGAATACAGATTCCTATCAGGCATCATTTCAAACAACCATCTGGCTTCATCTGCATGGCCAATGCTGCAATACCCATCAATCATAGTTGTCCAAGACACCACATTTTTCTCCGGCATGGCATCAAACAATGTTTTAGCCGATTTCATCTCCCCCAACTTCACGTACCCATCAATCATCACATTAAAAGCAGCTTTATCTTTTTCAGTTGCAGGCATCCCATCAAAAATTTCTTTGGCAACATCCATATTTCCGTCCCTGATATATCCATTCATAAGAGCAGTCCAGGACACCGGGCTTCTTTCGGTCATTTCATCGAACGCTTTCCTAGCAAACCCCATCTGCCCCAACTTCCCATACATATCGACCAACGAAGTCGCCACGTACAAATTAGAGTTGAACCCGTACCTGATAACATGGGCATGGACTTCTGCCCCTTCCCGCGTTAAGAAATTCAAGCCGCAGCACTTGGCCAGAGTGGAGAACGTATAATTATCCGGCACAAATCCTTCTTCTTCCTTCCGCAGATGAACATACAGCCCAACTGCCAGAGAAAACTGGCGGCACAAGAGATGCGACTTCATCATAGTGTTGCACAGGAAAGCATCGGACTTGTGCGGCATTTGATCGAACAGATGGCGAGCGTGACGAATGCCGCAGTGGGGGTCGGCGGCGGAGAGGGCGGAGATGAGCTTCGTGACTAGATTGAGGTTGGCGTGGAGCGCGTTCACGAGCATGAAAGCGTGGATTTGGAGGAGAGTGGCTGTGCGGTGGCCTTTCAGCTGGAGCAGCCAGAGGCACTTTGTCTCTCTTGGGCTCCACAGCCGAGACAAATGCCACCATGATTCAGCCATTCTCAACTTCGCAGTCGCTAAAGACGCCATCTTTCAGCCGACCCTATAACTCATGGCCAAAAACTCAAATAATTTGACATAGAAGCCGCCTTTCTCCTTCAATATCGAATACGAAATTCGTAGTTTCCTTCAATGAGAAATTTTAAATTTCACTTTCTAATGCTAAACATAATCATGTTTATCTTGGAATATCGAGTTCCCATCTATAGACAGGATGCCGGAGTATTCACGCCGCCACCGGAAGCTCGGTTGTAGTGCGGTGGTTGAAGATCGACAATGGCGGGACTAATGAGTGAGAATATCTGTTCGAATTTTGGCAAAATTTTGTGAATATCAATTAATTAGTAGATTGGCTTGAAAAAATAATATTTTTTGATTGATTGCAATGATCAATTAATTTATAATTCAAACAAATAATAAATTATTGATTCATATAAATCGATTAACATAATTTTATAAATTTCTGTGTTTTCTGATAAACCACATCAATTTTGCTCCCATCATGAATTTAAACCTTCTTTATCCTCAATTCCATCATAATTATTATTAAAATTAATAGCAATATATAAATGAAAAATTGCTAGAAAGGTTCGACATTTACATCTCAACTTTTCCAAATTTAATGAGCTTTTTTATTAGTCAAAATCAAATTTATAATTAGAAGTAACCAATAACTACAATATCCATCCACCATTATTTCCTTTGAGGAAATAACACATTTCTTACACGAGAGAGTTTACATTTCACCTACATTTTTTCTTTTTTAAAAAAAAGGTAAGAAAGATGGAAAAAAAAAAAAAAGAATGTGACTCTAACATGTCAAGATCTTCAAATCTACTCCATTTGTAAAAACTAAACAAAAATAATACATCCCAATCACTCGATCGGGCCGTGTAGGAGGTAACTGCTTCTATCATACAACATTACACTACTCTGCCTTAAAAGAGGTTAGCCTTTCCATTTAGTATACGAGTCATTCATGATCATACTTGTTTTGCCTCAGTCGAGAACACGCACACCACCGGTGCATAGGGAGCTCGGCTCATCAAACGGAATGTTCAGATCAGGTAGGAAGAATTCAGAATCAGATGCTGCATCTGCATTATCCTTATCACTATTAGTAGGTTGACAAGCTGTTGATTCCTGGTGAAGTTGACCTGAGATGGATTCCTCAGCTGCAGATGTTGGTTCTGGAGAGTTATGAAACTCAATCTGCAGAGAGTTCGTGAAAAGTATGAACGAAGCATTCTGTTGTGAAACGATGACAATATAGCATATGAATTAAAGACAAGAAAGTAAATAACACATGATTTACGTGCTTCGGCAATGTGCCTACGTTCACGGCGAAGCAGTCGATTTTATTATCTCAATATTACACAAATACATCAATACATCATGTATTCATATTAAAACCCTACAAGGTATAAAATTACTTAAATACCCCGTACCGTACTCCTTTGTCAATATATGAGCCATATCAACTCGTTCCTTGCTCGTTTTCAGACAATCACTTATTCAGTAATTTTAATTTATATGGGACTAATACAGAAACATGAGCAAATTAATCCAAGAAATGAAATATACCTTCATCTTCTTCAAATTTTCATTTGTAGCTCTCTGCCTCTCCAAATTCATTCGTAAGGCTTCCATTTCCTGAAACAAAATTGTTGGTAATGAAATGAAATTAGGAAATAACAGCAGCAAACTTTGACATTACTGTCTTGTATTGCTGATTAAAAATGGAAAATTACCCTTTTCAGCCTTCGTCTTTCCTTCAGCAGTGAGCCCTCTTCTTCTTTGAGCTCTGCCAACGTCTGCAAATTAACAAAAACCATATTACCACCTTGAATCTCTGTAATATAATCTCTATGTAATAATTAATACCATCAAAGTGCACACAATTATAGTAGGTTTTTTTGAAGCAAAGCTCAATACCAAACATACCTTCTTCTTTCTTGACCTCTTTGAGATGGCCTTTTCACCGTTGATATTAACCTGCAACAGAAAATTAAGAGCAACTCAATGGTGCTTCATAAATTACAGAGCATCTAAACAAAACCAAGAAAAAGTTTGTTGATGATGATCATTTCGTATTATTACATCATGGGCCTATAAACAACAGTTTGGTCCCCCATTCCCCTCCAACTCCAACCAACCCACTCAATGCATTTCCATTTCCCACAGATATTTTTACCAATCGACACTTTTCTACAAATGATATTTTACTATCCCACGTTACCCAAAAATATACACATGCTATATTCAAACTCCATCATCAGCACCCATCTTTATTCGGACAAGATTTTCAACCTTTCTTGAACTAACAAAAAAGGATCAATTTTTTTATTACAGCAACAGTTACAGCCCACGTTAACAACTCCTTTCAAGTTTTCAACCCCCATTGTAACTAAAATTTTGTCCTACTACACGTTTCTATATAAAATCCAACCCACACTCACACAAATTCAACCACTCTTGTTCTCAGAAACAAGAGAGAGAATGAAAAAGAAAACTGAAACTGCGCAGTACAGCTTAGATTAACCTCGGAGTTCACGCTAAGAGCTGTCGCAAATGGCATTTCTTTGTTGGAGGAAAGAGACAAGCAGATGTGGGCACACAACTCTACATATTTGAGGTTGCATGCTAAGTCAAACAGCACCCCACCACACATGATCCCTACCCTCACTGTATTAATTAAACCACCACTCGCAACGCTCCACCAAACCCCCCAACACCCATTTGGCCACGAAAACACGCCACCGCTTAAAAAGTGCCACCGTAAATCCCCAAACTACCCCTCCGCTCGTTCTTATTCAACCATCGTTTTGATGAGACAGGGACATTCTTGTCTTTCCACACGAGGGCAGTAAAATCGTAGGGCTTGGCGACGAAAAACACGGGATGAGAGTCTCCCTGATCAACATGCGTTGAAACCCAGTCAATATTTTTTTTCAGGAAATTCAGAAAAAAAAAAAAGAAGATTTTAACAGTTTCTAAAGTTCGAAGATGGTGGCGCGGCAGGGTATTATGGTCAGCAGAGCGGCGCCGGAGTTGAGAATCCGGGCATGCAGACGGGGAGGGTATTCTTGTCAATTCAGAAGTGAAAACAATCAAATAAGAGAAGAAGCATACGATAGTCTCCAATGGCTGAATCTGATTCCTCCCCCAACAAATATCCGAATTCGCAAGGGATATTCTCGTAAATTCACCCGTGATATCGAGTGACGACCGACACGTATACTAACGGAAAATGCGCGACGCCGGTATCCCGGAAATTATATACTCGTACATGTAATTTATGTATATACGCACGTGTCGGTGATCAGATCGATGTCGCGTGTAGGAGAAACAAACAAACCTTAGATCTTGTTGCGGTGGAGGCGCTAGGCCGGCTAGACTCTTCGGAGGTGGCGCCGCTCCATGAGAGCGGAGTGGTAGGGCTGGCTCGCTGACTAGAAGCCGATTTCTTATTAAGGTTGTTGCTGACTGACACGGGTTTCGACCTCCGCTGACGGACGCTCCATTCCAGCGGCAAGACAGCCGGCGGCTTGCGGTGTAGCCGCAGCAGGAGCTTGACGACCATCGCGTCGTTCATCATGGCGGCTTTGACCCACTCGTCGGCAGCGGCGGCGGCAACCATGGATTGGGGAGAGAGTAGAGTTTTCGTGTGGGAAGGGAAAGTGGAAGTGGAATGTTGGTGGTGGCAGAGAAAAATTGAGAGGCATGAATTATTTATAGTGAGTATAATAAATGGGAGAGGTAGGACGTGAGTGTCTGCGTGGTTTTGTGGTGAAGATGATTATTACACAAGCCCTTGTGTTGAAAATTGCGACTTTTTTTAAATTAAAAAAAAAAAAAGAAATTCTTTTCCAACGAAAATTTGCTTTACACAAGCGCACATTTCTTATTTTATAATATATTAAATATTATTAATAAAAATATTTGTGTATATTTTAAGAAGAAATTCTAAGTATATATAAATAATTTTATTTATTATTTAAATTATTTTTTTGCATTGTATCAAAATCTAATAAATTAAAAATAAATAAAATGAAACTGTTGAGGGCCGAATCGGTTGGAGCAATCGGCCCGGTCCGCCCTAACTGAACACTTGGGTCAGTTATGTTCAATTTCGGGTGGCACCATTTGTCCATTTCAAAGTGGAGGTTACATTTGTCCAATGATATTTTTGTGCACTTTTTCGTTAATATTTCATATATGATTCAAGATCATTGAATAATATTTATAATATCAAAATATATTAATTTTATATTTCAAAGAGAAAGATTTATATCTCATCAAACAAATAAATATTTGTTAATTATAGATAAAAAATAAAATAATTATACTCCTTTTGTCCTGCATAAATTATCCACTTTTTTTTATTTTGTTCGTCCGTGATATTACTTATTTTCCTAAAATAGTAAATTTTTCTCAATTATCAATATACTATTCATTTCACTATCATTCACATATTTTTTTTGTTATCGTATCCAATCAAAATGTGATAGTTTGACTGGGAAGGAGAGAGTAATATCCCTCGACCTGGACTGAGTCGACTCCAAGTCTCCGTAGTCCACTCCACTTACTCCAAGTCTCCAACCGTCCAACGTATGTAGCAGCCGAGCACTGCAGACAGGAGACTAAGAGGTTTCAGGTTTGTAGTGCATTCTTTTCTAAGTTTCTTTCTTTATTTCTGTCGAATCGAATGTCGATTGTTTTTAGTTTTCCGAATTGTGTATGTGGGTATGTCACTGACAAACTATGGCTGTATGTTTTTTTTTTTCAGAAAATTGTTCATGTTATATGAGAATTTGTGTATGAATGTAGCAGTTTAGGGGTGTAGCCGTGTCCCGTGTATGTTTGGTCTCAATTTTTTTAAAAAAGACTTCGGTTTACATAAAACCGACGGTTCGACCGCCATCACAGTTTATCGGGCGGGTGAGAAGTCGGCCTCGGTTTTTTCGGTTCATGGATCGGGCGGTCGGTGTTGCCCCGAACCGCCCGAATGCAATATTAATTTATATGTAAAATGCTGATATTTATGCCGAATTTTCTGTATGGGATCTGATTTTTAGGGCTTTTCAAATGGCTGGATTGGCGTCTTTCTCTGATTTCTTGGTTGTAATTTGTGGATTGAAATGACTTTCACCCTCTCCGTTGGATTCCGTTACGTAGAGAGTGATTCTTGAACCGTAAGAAATTATTGAATGCTACTATGTAGCTTAATGTGGAATGTGTTGAAAAGGTTCTATGTTTTTCTTAAGAAATGAATGAATAATATGAACTTGTTTGTATTTTTTGAACTTATTTGAATGTTATTTTGTGCAGTTGTATAAACTCATCATGCTGATTTGACGAGTCTGTACTATGCTTAGTGGCTTGGAGCTTTACGGAGGATTGCTGGCTGCTCCGTGAATTGTGTGGCTGAGCCGAAAATCACAATATATAGCTGTGTAATATTCGTATATTACTATGCAGGCCAAGTGTTCGATTAAATGACATGAACGAGTAAAGCACATCACGTCACAGCCTTCACTGCGGAATTGATGGAACCCGAAATTACGCTACAGCCTTTGAAGAGCATAGTTCCGTCAGCCCAAAACAACATCAATGCTAGATTCATACTACTCGAAAAAGGGCGCGTAGATCTGGAGGGTCAGCGCAAGACGTGCCTTGCTCTAGTGGCCGACGAGACTGCTGCCGTGCACTTCCAGCTCTGGGGGGGTGAGTGCGACGCCATGGAGGCGGGCGACATCCTGCTGTTGACCAACGGCATCTTCTCCTACTCCCGCAACGCATTGTTGCTGAGAGCCGGCAAGAGAGGGAAGCTGGAGAAAGTGGGAGAATTTACCATGGCTTTTGTGGAGACACCGAATTTGAGCGAGATTCGATGGGCGCCTGATCCCCCCTCCTCCACCAACTATGTGCAGCAAGCTGTCATCTCCACTCACTCCCGCATCTTCGCACCGCCAAACTAGGTGAGTTTGCTAAAATTTATAATGTGGTTTTCAAGTTCTAAGAGTCGTCTATGTTACTTGATTATTATGTGGTTTTCTCCTATTTCATATGATATTATTGCTCTATGATCTCAATGTGAAATGCAATAATTTATAGTCCCAAAAACAATGAATTTCAGCAAATTAAATTTCCATGACTGCATTTTAAGTTTTTCATAAATAATTCAGGCGCATGTCCAATTTGGTTCATAACCACGACGGCCATTATGTGTTTTGAATTTGAATTTGAATCAGCAATCAAGCTCTTGGGTTGTTACTGAAATTCATTTTATTAAGAGAACTCAAACTCCCGAGCACCATTATATTGTGCCTCGATATCTAGGTGTAACCATCATTGGTGTATTCTATACACAAACGTAACACCTGAGTGAAATAGTCTATAAATAGGTTTTATAGGCTCTAGCACATAAAAAATTTTAACCTTTGCATTTTCAGTTTAGTTCGTTGAGAAGCTTTGTGGTGCTCCCGTTTGCCTTTGGGGCGTTTTCTATCTTGCTTTGTCG
The DNA here is from genome assembly GCA_026898455.1 of Plectranthus barbatus. Taxonomy (NCBI): domain Eukaryota; kingdom Viridiplantae; phylum Streptophyta; class Magnoliopsida; order Lamiales; family Lamiaceae; genus Plectranthus; species Plectranthus barbatus. The sequence goes on along the minus strand of JAPKLW010000642.1, from coordinate 242,288 downwards.
GAGTAACATTCGATCCAACATTTCAGTTTGTGTTATATTTTGTATATATAAAAGTTTCATTTGTTCTTCTATTTTGTGTGTAGTTTGCTTTGTTGATTTCATTGTTTTAGGACTATCATGATACAACAGATATTGCTGCCGTAATCTTGTTTCTGGATCTTCTGACTGAAGAAGAATTGCAATGCAAAAGGGCAACATAAATAGTTGTTTTTTTTTTTTTTTTTTTGTGGTCTTTTTTTGGTGACTGATAATTCTCTACTAAGCATTTGTCTGAGTCTTTTTTCTGTGCACTTGACAGATGCTGCAACCGGCATCTCATTTGGTCCGATTTAGACAAGTTCCCTTGTACAAGAATTGGTGGCAAGAACGGCTTGGTTGCTGCTGTTGATGAATCAAGAAAATGTATGGTGGTATGATAGTAGTGAATGAGAAGGAGATAATATGTGGATTGTGAGCGACATACCTTTCATGCTTTTTGCAGATGTTCATCATTGCTCTTCTGGATTGTGGAATGAGGTTGAGTCCATTGAGTAAAACTCAACATCAAAATATACTCTCCTCTTTCTTGTATACATAGTGAAGCCCATTTTTTTGGTTTATAATCTTTATTTTGTCCATGTATATTTAACTTGGATTATCTCGTGATTCACTTCTAAAAGTTCTTCAACATTGCCTCAGGACCTCACAAATCAAGAGTGAGAATGAATACTTCTCCTGATTTTGCAGAAACATTTGTATTTCATTGTCCATTTCTTGATAGCATCAACAAATGGACAAGCATTCTTTTTTTTTAATTTTTAATAAGTGTACATTAATCTTAAACTCACACACCTAGATGTTCCTTTGGGAGCTCGAACCAGTGACTTTTCAGTCACAGGCAAGGTGCTTTAACCATTACACCCCGAGTGAAGCGACAGTGGACAAGCATTCTTGTTTCTAAGCAGTGTAGACGTTAGATTGAACTTATTGTTGTAAAATATTATTAATGATTGGACTGGAATTATGATATTTCTTATATAATGTATAACAATTATACAAGATCACTAAATTGCTGACATTAAAAAATGAATACCTAATTTTAAATTACATTTGATAGAACATTAAGTTAATTCTATAATAATTGATAACATATATTATACTTAAATTGTATTATTTTTTGTACGTATTTATGTGTAAAGAAAAAATACATTTTGAGAATAAAAATTCTGCAATGAAAAAAAAGAATGAATCATGTTCATTAGATCTGAATAAATCAATGTTTGATATGCAATCAAACAAGAACTAAAAACAACCTAGCAACATTTATAATTAAGCAACAACCTTAACACAATCAAACAACATTGTAAACACAATCAAGAAGTTTTCTCATTTTCTCACGTGGGAATTTTTCTCTTCAAATACGCTCCATATATATATATATATAAAGCTATTGTCCTCAAGTTCAATCAGAAGACATTGTCATTAAGTAGGATGCTTGAAGAGAAGTATGAACTTCACCCACAGCTTTAGTTGAATCACAACATTAAAATGTATATTGTGGCAGTTTATAGAAAATCCAGGTTTTTAATTATATTCTATTGACTAATCATTTATCTGAAGCTATTGTCCTTCAACTCTCTTTGATGAGACTGCTTAATTTTGCTGAATCTGTTTCCTTTTCCTTTCAAAAACTGCAATACATTAAGAGGGTTTTGATCCAACAAGAGATGTTGAACATAGATTCATGAGGCATTAACCGAGTGTGAGAGACAAAAACTTGAAGAAGAGAAGCAGAAGGCAAAGTCTTTTTCCTATTTCCATACTAAACCACTTTGTAAAATCAAATTCATTATTCAAAAAAATAACTACAAATTTTAGTATAATAACTAATATTATTCCTGAATTGAATAATAATTCATATTTCCAGTTAATACATTCTAGTAGTTTTCTTGATAGAATTCTTATTACATACTCCCTCCATCCCATTAGTGTAGAGGTGGCCACGGGCCGGTTCCGGTTCGGCGGTTCCAGAAAGGTGGAACCGAAACCGGCCTTGAAAAAATAGTTCCGGTACGGGTTCGGAACTGGCGGTTCGACGAATATTTTATTTTATTTTATTTTTTTTCAACGATATGTGGCGCTCTCTGATTCGTCGATTTTCAAATTTTCAAAAATTTATCCCGCCGGTTCAACGGTTCGGAACCCTTTTCTCATTTTTTTTATTTAATTTCTTTCCAACGGTTCGACGGTTTGGATCTGCCGGTTCCGATTAAAACCTTGAACCTGAACCAGCCTGTCGAAAACGGTTCGGGTTCGGAACCGTGGCGGTTCACGTGCGGTTCCGGCGGTTCCGGTTCCACATGGCCATCTCTACATTAGTGTAGTCCTATTTCTTTTCGGCACGGAAATTAAGGGTTGTGAGCGTAGTGAAATTGATATTTTATTGGTGAGTGAAAAAGTTTCTCATTTTAGAAAAATAAGACAATTTTATGGGACAAACAAAAATGAGAAATAGGACTATTCCTGCGGGACGAAGGAAGCATTTTATAAAAATTTATTCAAAATATTAAACTTACCTAATAAATTTCTACTGTATATATTATTTATTCAAATTTGTACTCGAAATAATGATGAATCTAAATGTTAGAAAATTACAAAGCAAATTTTATTATAACTTATATTAAAATATGATTTATGGTTGAAAATTCTACTTTAGGCTAACATACAGATCATATTTAATACTCCATCCGCCCCAATTTAATTGTTCCACTTTCCTTTTTCCAGGTTAATTGTTCCATTACTAAAAATGTAACTTTTACACTCAATAATAAAATATTAATTCCACTCAACTTACTCTACACTCACACTCCTTGATTATTGTGCCCGATCAACTCGGGACGGAGGGAGTATAACTTAATGAAATTCATATATGTAATTGCAAACTTAAACCTTAAAATTATCTATAAATAAATAGAAGATTTAACTATTAAAATCAGTCAGAATGTCATATTCATTAGACTATCTCTAAGACTATAAATATCAACAACCTCTCAACACCCAACCTAACCAGCACATCACATATTACTAATAAAATTAAATAAAAAATAGTGTAAATTCTCAACAATTTGGTAGACCACAAACATATTCAACCTCAAATGGTCTGTGGGCCTCACCTCATTTTCTTTAAACTATTTATTATTGTATTAATAGAATGTTGACATTTGTCTCTATTCTACTTGTCAATTAATTTTTTACAAATTCAATACTAAAATTTGATATATCTTTTAAATAATAAAATAAAAATAAATAAATTATATACCAAAATTCATAATTTTTCATTATCTACAAATAGAGACTAATTTTGAGATACATATTTTTATTTTTAATATTCTCAATAATATTAAATTACATTTAATTGTTCATTTTATAATTTTTATTTATTCAATTATAAGTAATATTTTTATTTTAAAAATAAAAATAAATAAATCAAATAGAAGAATTATTTATAATAGTGTGGTTGGGTGGTCATTGATAAACTTTGTAAAATTATTGTGGTTGGGTTAAATGATATGGATGAGTGATAAATTAATTAAACATTAGAGTGGATGGGTTGGTTGGCCCGGTTGCTGATAAATAAAGTCTAACAACAATTACTCCGACCACTCAACCATCAAACCAATATAATATTTAATTAATTTATCTCTTTTCCACATCATCAATATCATCTAAACTCAACCACAATAATTTTACATACTTTATCAGTAACCACCCAACCATCTAACCAGAATATTATACATAATTTTAATTTGATTTTATTTTCAAGATTAAAATTAATAAATTTAATTTAAATAATAAAAAAAATATAAATTACTAGTTATAACTAAAATAATAAAAATTATAAATTGCAAGGCGATTAAATAAAGTAAATTTTATCAACAGACGGTTCAGATTGATTATGTTTTATAAATAATGTAAATCAATACAATATGATGTAGTACACATATCAATTTAAAAGTAAGATATATATATATATATAGTGGTGCATTCTAGGTTGAACTCATCTTCTTCAATGAACTATGAACTTTCATTGTTGTATGTGTAATTGATCATTATTGTATGTATGATATCTCATTACAGTATCATATACACTACAATGATCAATTATATATACAACAATGAAAAGTTCATAGTTCATCCAGAACATTTAGTTCGGATTTGAACGCAACTCTATATATATATATATATATCAAAATTAATCTCTATTTGAAAAGAATTAAAAATTAGGAATTTTAGTATATTTTTTATTTATTTTGATTTTTTTATTTAATAATTTAATCAATAAAATAATGAAATAAATAAATAAAAAAAGGTTGTGGGACCCGGAACCATTTGGTTGAAATGGGATCCTATGCAACCAAGTTTGGTTGCAACTGCTGCTATTCTCATTTTTTTTTAAATATTGTTGCTATTCTCAATTTTTTTTTTAATATTATTTTTGCCTACGTGGAGGGACCTTAGAGACCTAGATTTCTATTAGAAGGGGTTTAATTAAGCAAATTACAGAATTTGTAGACTCATAATCTACTTATTGTATATCGCTGCTGTAGCGTCACTTGGTTTTTCATAACTCATTGAGGCTTAAGTTTTAATTGAGTTGCTTGAACCCACAAATTGATGATTGCAAATAATCGTACATAACAATAAATTAATTTTTTTTTCATTTTATGAGTGGCTGTGGTGGAGCTTCAACACATGAAAAGAAGTTGCAGGATGGATCATATATATATAATCCTACAAAATGAAAAAAAAGAAAAGAATCAATCAGCATACATAATTCATAAATAGAACTTTAGTGATGTTATAAGATATAAGGAAAAATAAACACCAAAATGAAAGATTAAATATAAATTATATAATTGATGAAATTTTCATATATGAAAATGATTAAGTTTGACTTATGGAGAAACATGTAGTTATTTAGACTATCTCTACTAACAACCTAACACAACCCACAATCCAACTTAATTTATATTATAGCAATGACATTCACCTAACCTAAATTATAGTATATATTTTCTTTCCCCTCGTTCAGAGTTTAGTGGTTAAAGCACCTTGTCTGGACCAAGAGGTTACAGGTTCGAGCTTCCCTGGGGACATCTGGGTGTGTGAGTTTAATACATGTATTCCTATTCAAAAAATTATATATTTTTTATATTATATTTCAATATTTTTTATTTATAATTATTTTATACTATACAATTATATAAAAAAGTATAACTATAATAAAACATTACATACTAAAGTGTTATGACAAAAGAAATTCAAATTAAAAAACATTTATTTAAATTGATAACAAATTAAAAATTACAAGAGTTTGAATATAATGTTAAAAAAGTAAGAGAAAAGAGTTTTAATTTCACTATAGAAATATATCAATATTATATTGTATTTATAAAGAAGACATAAATATGAATTAGATATAACTTTTAATATTTTTAAACTAATAATTATTCATAATAATATAAATCTAAAACTTAAATATATAAATTTTGGAAATTAATTAAAAACTGCCAAGTTGCTTTAGATTGGTCGTTCACTCAGGGCGGTGACTTTCTTGTGATTTTTTTTTTTAACTAGATTTATACCGTGCACGTTGCGCAAATATATATTCTTTAAAATAATGTACAAATAATCTAATTTAAAATATTATGGTAATAATATTATATACTTTATTGAATAATAACTTATGTTTCAGTGAATATATTATTGTTGTTCCCTTACAAATAATACTAATTACATATTGTATAAAACTCTATAAAAAATACGTACTAAACTTTTCTAATAAATTATCACCACATGTATTATTCATTAAGAGTTGTACTCAAAATAAAAGTATTTAACTTTACACTCCTTACATTTGTCAACTTTACAAACATAACATAATACATACAAAATTATAATTTAACTCACAATATTTGTCTATATTTTAATTTAATATCTTACACCGAAAATTATAGTTTAATTTCTAAATTAGTTCATTTTATCGACTCAATGTCTAACATTTATAAAATTATAAATCTTAGGTTCTTGTAAAATAAAATAAGTATTATAAATTAAATGCGTTGACTCCTAAAAATAATATGAGTTTAAAAATTAAAATAATAAAATGAAAATTTTAATATTCAAACTACATTGCAAGCATGTTTGTTTTGTCGTTTATTTCAAATAATATTTGCAATTTAAAAACTTTAAAGTTAATTTGCTAAATAATTGCATTTATGCAATGTTTTTAATATTTTTATAAAACTAAATTACTATTGAATAAAAATTTTAAGTAAAATTTATATGAAATAATTCTTTCAAAAACACATTTTATTTCAACTTGCTCATAATATATTATATATATTGATATATTTTAATCATAATTGTAGAAACAATATTAATATATTTAATATTCTTTTAATATGTTCACGCTTTTAAAAAAAATTGGAGGAAAAAGCTAAAACTCCTTTAGTATATTATATAAATTTTTCTTTTGTCGTTTTCTTATGACATTATGCTTAGGGAAGTTGCTAGAACTAGTCTTAGAGCACCATAATGAGTGTTTCTTAACCTCATAAAAAATGCTACTTAGAATTTAAAATCTGATGTAGAATTAAATTGAAAAAAATAATTTTGATTTTTCATTTCTTTGCTTTTGTGAGCGAGTTTTTGGCCACACTTTAATTTACTTTTCTTTGTAAATTTTGATTTTTGGCCACATTTTTAAAACTAAAATATGCACATACACATTCATATATATATTTTTTTAATTTTTTTTTATTTCATTTTATTTTCGACCGAAATCCTTCAATTCTCGAAAGGAACACCTCTTAATTTTTTGTAAGAGCATCTTTTAATTTCCTCAAATGACACTTTTTTCCTTTACAATTCATTCAAAAAATTTATTTTAATTTCGCAACTTCTTCATACAACTATTATTGCTTTACTCTTTTTTTTTTTATTCTAGCAAAATTTTTTTTCTTAAAATCCATTTACTAAAACACCAACAAGCCTCTTAAAATTTCGAGCAAACATCATACATTCCGATGTGTATGGAGTTTAATTTTGCCTGCAACTTGTATTATTTATTAATGTGTGATCATCTTGTTTTATTATTTATATTAAACTTTTTATATAGAATGTGGAATTCAATTAACTTGAATTAATCAGTTAAATTAAGCAAATTTTATTATTCAATAATTTATTGAATTTTAATAAAATAAATAATTTATTAGATAACTATTATTTTTAATTTAATTTTTATGATAAGTGAAATTTACTAATAAATTAATATAAAACTAAATAAAAGTGGATGAATATTTATATAATAAAAAATAATAATTAATAAATATTGATGTGATGCATACACGATATTTCTTAGTTTTTTTATAAAAAAAAATTGCGATATTGTGTAATTAGGTCTAAGGAAGATCGATTGCATTTTAAATTTTAATGTGAAATTAGATTCGAGAAAAAAGCTTCAACTTTTGCTGTGTTTTAAAAAAAATAAAAATTGCGTCAACTTTTGTAATTTTGGAGAAAAAAGACTGCATAATTTAATTATTAGTGAGATTTTATTGGGTGACACTTTTTTCTTGGAAACATGCAAACAGATCTATCCTTCTAAAAAAGCATGCTGCCATGGAATTTAATTCATTAAAAATAAATTAAAAATGTTCACAGAGTATTTTTAATACTCCCTCCGTCCCATTTAAATAGGCCCTTTTATTTTCGGCACAAAAATTAAGAGTTATGAGTTAGTGGAATGAATATTTTATTGTTGAGTGTGAAAAAATTGCCATTTTTGGAAAGGAGCCAATTTAGTTGGAACGCCGAATTCGGTAAGTGGGCCTATTCCAGCGGGACGGAGGAAGTATATACATTGGTTTATATGTTTTTTATTATGCATGTACAATACTTTTTGTTAATAGATATTCCGACTTCCAACACATCCTTTTATTTTCTCTAATTAAAATTTTCTATGTCAATAAATCTCTTTTAATAATTTACATGTTTTGTCTCTTCTTTCCATAACACTTATCTCTCTTCTGTCATAATCAATTCCCAGTAAGAAATTACTTAAAATTGGATATATACATACACATTATATTACATATATTGACATTATAAAAGTGTGAATTAATTTACAATACCAAAAAAAGACATAAGGGACTGGAGCCTAAAGTGCTGTTAAAAACTGTGCTCAATTTCTATGTCCCAAATATGAAATTTCAAAATTGTATTCCATATATTTAAAAAATATATTATATTAAGAATTATATTATTTGCCGAAGTATTAATTATTAAAATCAAGTTATAAAAAGTATTATTCCCTCTGTCCCATTAAAGTAGTCTTATTTTCCTTTTTTGTTTGTTCTATAAAATTGTTCAATTTTCTTAAAATGATAAATTTTTTCACACTCATTAATAAAATATTAATTTTACTATATACATAATCCTTAATTGCGGTAAAAAATAAACTACTTCAATGAAAGGGAGCGAGTATTAAAACTGAAGACAGTTTGATGTATTTGATGGAAAAAAGGTCAGAGGAAACTACAATTTTGCAATAATATCTGAAAAGTAAAAATAAAACATGAAGAATAGGTGACGTGATTTTGATAACTCATGAAATAAATTAACTTTGATATACGTGTTGGTCTAAATCAAAATCTCATTTTATGATGGAGGAGGTGACGGACAGTTGTAATAATTAAGATGGTTGAGTGAGATTTCGTATTAGTATTTTATTAGAGGAACATTAAAATTTTTAAGAATTTTAATTCTTTAATACTTCATTCGTCCTATTTTAATAGTCTTGTTTCCCATGTTCGTACATTCCACTTTAATAATTCTGTTTCTAAAAATTATAAAATTTTCACAGTTAACAATAAAATATTAATTTCACTCAACTAATTCTACACTCACATATTTTTATTATTGTGTCAAAAGCAAACGAAACTATTAATTCGGGATGGAGGGAGTATTTAATATCGTGTCAGAAACTTTTATGAAAAGTTAATACTCCTGTTAAAAAAAGTTAGATTTTTTGTTGAAACTATTTTAGTATATAAATGATATTCTTCCTTCCTATTTAAATTGTTCAACTTCCCTTTTTCGTTCGTCTTATTTACTCAAAATGAAAAGTTAATATACTCTTATTAATTAAATATTAATTTTTATATCTTTACTCACATTAATTATTATACCAATAGGATAGATGACTAATTAAAAAGAAAAGAGGGAGTAAATGATATGAGAAATAATACGCTTCAAATGGCTTCCGAGGAACAAAGAAAAACTAATGAAAATGTGCTGATGAAGCTGGTTGAGCAAAAATAATTCTCCCTTCGTCCCATGGCATTAGTTCCATTTTTCATTTTCGTCCGTCTCGCGAAATTAGTCTCATTTCTTAAAATGAAAAAAAATCTCCCCACACCAATAAAATATTAATTCCACTAAAATCACAAACATTGATAACTGTGCCAAAAGTAAATGAGACTAATACCAACGGACGGAGAGAGTAATATTTAATGTTGAAGGAAAAATGACAGATTTGTAATTATTGCAAAAATTTTGTTATTATATATATACATATATATCAAGATATGTAAATATTTTTTATATTATATTGTATATTTTTATTTATTTGTTTCTTCATTTTGTATATTTTGTATATATATATATATATAATCTCTTGTCATGCATTGAATATATATATTTTACCTTTTTTATATCCAAATTGGAAAAGCAATAATTTGATATATTTATGACACGACACGATAATACGACACGAACCCGCACGATAATATTGGGGTTAAACACGACACGATGCGACACGACACGAACACGACAAAATACGACACGAAGACGAACACGATAATTATCTGTTAAGAACCTGATAATTACAAATTTAAACGATAATTACCTGTTAATAAGAAACGATTATTACTTGTTAACACAATATTGATACGAATCTGACACGAACACGACACGAACACGAAAATCTTTTAAGAAATAAATAATGGATAACACGAACACGAAACGACACGAACACGATATAATTATTGGATAACACGATATATTATCATATAACACGATCCGGCACGAACACAACACGAAATCTTGTGTTCTTAACGGGTCGACACGATAATGACCCAACAAGCACGAATTGCCAGCCCTACTAATCAACCAACTTATAAAATAAATCTACCAGTTCTTCGCAACCATCATTTGATTTTAATGCTAATTAACCGATATAAATTGATCAATTATTTTATTAAAACAAACTGCCTATTTATAATTTGTCTTACAAAATCAGATATGCTCATAACAAATTCAATTGTAATTTTAAGAAAGAGAAAATCTATTTCGGATATTACTATTTAACAAGTCCGTATCCACAAGTAAAATCCTAGAAAAAGGCAAGCTCTAAAAAGGAAAGAATAATAATCGAGTAATAATAAAAGACAGAGTGAGAGAGAGAGAGAGAGAGAGAGAGAGAGAGAGAGAGAGAGAGAGAGAGCCAAATTGTGAGAGGTCTGATTGAATTTATCACTCACCCTAACTGACTGAATAGATTATACCCAAACCAGCAGTCTCCAACAATTTCTCACATTTACGATGCTGCACCAGGAGTGGAGAGCCCTCGGCGCCACCACCATCCCCCAACAAACAACCGTTTCTGCACCTCAGCTTCCCCCAGCAACTCCACCAGGTGAAGTGAAGTGAAATCTCGGATAAAATTGAAATCTCTGCTCTTCTTCGCACAATCGAATTAATTTAATTCAAGCCCCTGGATCTCTCCTTTCTTATTCAGATTCGCGAAAAACCCCTCATTTCATTTCAATGGGGATTTTGCTTTTCCTTTTTTTTTTTTTTTTTTCTCTTTCTTTTAATTTTCCTCGAGGATTAATTAGGTGCGATTGATGCACCAGTTGTGTTCGATTATGTTGGAAAAGGTTCGGCTAAAGCGCGTCTCCATCAAATCTGCGCCGGGCAACGCTGGAAATCACCACGTTTTCAATGCTGCAGCGAGGAAGGCCCTAGTCACAATAAATTGTAAGAGCTTTTTTTTTTAAAAAAAAAATTAAATTTCTTGGCAAATCCACCCAACTCAGTTTTTATTTCTATTTCTTTTGTGTTTTTTTTCGATTGATTGTGAATTTAGTGATATTGCGAGAGTGTAAAATAAATGATTGAGGTGATGCATACAGGTTCAGCTTTAAGGTGGTGGTGAGCAACGAAGAAGGGCAAACAATCGTAGAGTGTGTGGGCAACCCCCGGAGCAGCAAAAAAGCGGCGGCGGAAGATGCAGCGCAGGGGGCGGTCTGGTGTTTCAGACATTTGGGCATCACCTCATGATATCCATATATTATTTATTATTATTATTAACATGTAATGCTCCTTTTTCTTCTAGAAAGAACAAGTGATCCTACGCTTGTTGGGTTTGTAGCTCTAACTAAGACAAACTCTCTTAATTTGATTAGGGCTCTAAAACTAATGTTTGACGTAGAAGATGGTGAATTGGTGATGTGATCTTCCTTTTACAAGTCCATTTTATAAATATTTTTATGTTGCATGTGTGTAAGAGTGTGTTAATGAAATGTGCCACATTACTCGATAATAATGCACTAACTACCTCAAAAAAGTAAGATATCGTTCTTTTCACAAAAAGCTGATAAATTGTCTTATATGTGCATGTAGTGCTTCCCTTATCATTTTTAAAATACACCAACATTCCTTTTGTATCATTTTCACATTTTATTTTATTTTAATATATATATATATTTTTAAATATAAGTTAACACCACTTTAATCTATTGGAATCACATCAATTTATCTATTGTCTTATTCCCTTCGTCTCGTCGAGATATGTGAAAGATATGCGAGTGAGAGTGAGATGAATATTTTATTGATAAGTGTGGAAAATTTACTATTTAGATAAGTGGATTAATATTGTAGGTCATACAAAAAAATATATGGATAATTTACTCGGGACGGATGGAGTATAAAATAAGAATCAAAAGCTAATTTGATTTCAGAGAACTATTAAATTCCACATGACTCAATTTTTTTATAAGTTTGTTGTAATCTCTCTGGCATTCTTTTTTCATAAAGCTATGTCATTATTTGGAAAGTATGCAACAATGCACTTCCAGTCAAGAAGAATCTCTACATTCGAGCTTCAATAGAGGTTGGAATTTGTGAGTTGTGCGGGGTGGAAATAGAGACTGTCGATCACTTGCTCTTCAATTGTAAAAAAGTTAGACCTGTCTGGAAATACTCTCTATTGAGAATACAAGAACAAAAATTGAGACGGGGTAGCTTCAAGTCACTGTTGTGGGATTTTATGGAAAAGTTCCCGACTGATTTCATAGAACTCTTCTGTTTCACACAACTTTTGAAATATGGAATCACATGAACAACTTTTTGTTTGAAAGGAAGAAGTTTATATTTGATGATATTATTGTTAAAGCACAAGGAAAATGGGGGGACTTCCAGAATGCACTCGAGCAACCCCAGCTTACTGGCGAAAAAAATGAGCAAAGCAGATGTTGGAGGAAACCTCGACGAGGTGAAATCAAGATGAATTGCGACGTCTCAGTAAGAAAATATGCAACTAATGGTCTGGGAGTCATTATCAGAAACCACAATGGAGACGTCCTATTGGCAGCTAAATAGAAAGCTAAAGCGAGAGGTCATACATCTCTGTTGGAAGGTATGACAATCAAATTTGGACTTCAAATGGCAGAAAAATACAATCTGAGTATCAATAGAGTGGAAAGTGATAATGTTGAAATCATTCAGAGCCTCGATGAAGATCTTAAACCAAAAATTTATGGTGATATTATCATTGAGGATATACGAGTACACTGGAACATAGTTGGTAAGCCAACCTTTGAAGCTATCCCAAGATCATCAAATACGGCTGCTCATGAAATTGCTAGAGGTCCAAATTTTACTTGTATTGGACAGATTCCAGATCATTTCAGGAATATTGTAATGAATGATGTTGTAATCTCTTGATTTTTCAATGATATGATCAATTTTTACCAAAAAAAAAAAAACTATGTCATTACATTATATTATCTATATCCAATCAAAATAATTACATTAGCATACGATTGGAAAATGGTCAATTATACACTGACGTTACTCTATATTCCATCATTTTGTATGGAATTATCCTTATATTTCTTCAAATAGAGCGAATATTAAAAGTTAGGGAAGGTCTTGGGTTAGGCAGGCCTAAACGATTTAGGCGGGTTTTATCCATTAACCCAAGATTTAGGCGGGTTTTATCCATTAACCCAAGCCCAAACCCATATAATATACCCTATTTGGGATGAGTGAACCCATTTGGGTAGGATAAAACCCGCCTAAATCGTTTAGGCCTGCCTAACGCAAGTTTTTGTCTAAAAGTTATTGTGAGAAATAATAATCTTTATTTCACTCAATGAAAATAATATGCATTACATGTATTTATAATGGAATAGCTAACCCTAAACTATGTAAATCTTGAAAAGATATACGATATATATTTAGATCTAATAATACAAGATATGAATATATCTCAAGGAGAAGGTCTTGGGTTAGGCAGGCCTAAACGATTTAGGCGGGTTTTATCCATTAACCCAAGCCCAAACCCATATAATATACCCTAATTGGGAATTAATAAACCCTATTTGGGACGGGTCAACCCATTTGGGTCGGATAAAACCCGCCTAACGCAAGTTTTTGCCTATCTCAAGAGTTATAATTAAAAAAGTTTGTATGAAGTATTTGCGTCATTAAAATTTCTTGTCTAAGATAAGTATGTATTTAGTAGTTTTAAAAATTATCATATGTAATAAAACATATGTTGTGAATAATATTATAAACTGCTGAAGAATAATATATGATTCTAGTATGAATTTTCCAAAAATAAATAATTTATATGTAAAATGCTGGGTTTTATTTTCAATTTAACAAACAAGTGAAAAAAAGAAGTTGTCCGATATGTCCCTCGTTCGGGGTGTAGTGGTGAAAATATTTTGCTTGGACCAAAATGTCACATATTCAATTTCTCGGGGATAATTGAGTTTGTGAGTTTAAATAAATGTATTCATACTATAAAAATAAAGCGTCCGTCCCAGCAGAATAGACCCTCTTACTAAATCGGGTGTCCCAACTCAATTGGTCCATTTCCAAAAATGACAACCTTTTCACATTCAACAATAAAATATGCATTCCACTAACTCATTCTACACTTACAACCCTTAATTCCCGTATCGAAAAGAAAAAAAGCCTAATAAATTGGGACGGACGAAGTATTAGTTTTCAACTTTTTGCATATAAAATTTGAAAAATTGGCAAGTATAACTCAATATCTTCTTGTCACGAAAATTATCAATTATTATTAATGCAAAAAAAATTTGTGATTGGTCATTTGTATTAATCTTTGGAATTATTGATTTTTTATCTGGAAAAAAATTTATAAATTAAATGATTTTATAAGTTTAAGTTTAATTAATTAAATATATAAAGAATTGTCTAAATTATCTGAAATAGCCATTTTCTTATAACACATTTCAATTTTAGCCACTTTTATTAACTCATTGCAATTTTAGCCAAAAGTACAATTTTTAGCGTTGGAATTAGTTTACAAATCATTTGATTGCAATTATTCTGACTTTTATGTCTAATCTTTTAGTTAAAATTTGTTGTTAACTAATTTTATAGATGTTATAACCAAAATCTATTTATTTACTCACAAAAAGAAATAATTAGGGTAGCTATCGGGTTTTAAAAAAATTAAAATGGAATAGCCAAGTCTCACTCGCGTTTTTTTTTAAGAGCAAAATTCGATTAAAATGTTTTGGGGTCCACTTGAGTGCGAACCGAGTGGGAACGGTTGCGACTCGGTCGCACTCAATTAATAATTTAATTCAAAAAATGGTGGGTCCCACACGATTGCGAACCGAGTGCGACCGAGTGGGAACGGTGGCGACTCGGTCGCACTCAATTAATATTTTAATTCGAAAATGTGTGGGTCCCACACGAGTGCGAACCGAGTGTGACCGAGTGGGAACGGTTGCGACTCGGTCGCACTCAAATTTTTTTTTATTTATATTTATATATTTTGTCGGTCCTACCGAGTGAGACACGAGTGCCACCGAGTGGGATCGGTGGCGACCCGGTCTAACTCATGTTTTTTTTTTCATTTTTTAAATATATATTTAAATTTTAAAAATCTAATTCTTCCTATTTAATTTATAAAAATATATTTTGTATACTTTTGAGTTGATTTTGCACGAGCATATTTTACTTATTTTGCTATTGCATAGTAATGCAATAAAGTGTTCAAACATATTGATATGATGAGTCCATGCACACTGCATACCTATTATATAGGTTGTTGGAAATATTATGTGAAGAGTAATGAATCGTACATGATATTTTTGAAAATTTTGCAGAGATCAATTTTTTTTATTTGATCAATTTTGTTTCCTTCAACTATTTGCCGACACTCTGTATTACTTATATAATTGAAGTGAAGTTTGTGGTGGCATAAACATTTCTTCGCACTACATCTTTTGTTTCACTTTCACTTTCAGTCTCCGTCTATCTTCATCAAAATAAATTATTTTGTTTCTCAAAATGGAGAATTGGTGCAGCGTAATTCTTCACTACAATGGGCAATGGGATGACTCGTGCAACTACATTGGCGGACAAGAACGACTGGTTTATATACCAGTCGCCAACATTTCCATAGCCGCATTAAGAAGCAACATTCAACTTAATTTTGATGCGGAAGCCATACTCGGTGAGTATAATATTTATTACACTGCCCAATCCCGAAGTGGCAGATTTATGAAATCGTTGTTGGTGACGGATCTAGAGCTTCAACGATTGATTGCTCTTTATTCGGAGCCGCATGTTTATATTGTTATGAATTATACGGCGAGTACCGGTGTTGGGACTTCACATCGTGAGCCATCCCCATACAGGCCGTTCTTATCATCAAGCAGTCCACCAATTTAAGAGCATTTTAGTCCAGGTCTGGAAGATCTACAAAGATTTGGGGACTCATTGATTTTAGGTACGTCTTCAGAAGGTGGTAGTCGGAGCTCCCAAATACCCAATTTAAACGATGAGCCCCCCATGAAGAATATGAGCATCCATACGAGGAGGAGGAGGAGAATGAAAATGCAGGTCACCACTCAACAAGTGAGGGTCATATCGTTGACTCTAGTGATGAAGAGGAAGACGAGGAATCCGAGGAGGAGTCTAGTGATGATGAAGATTTCATCAATTCTGATGCATTAAAGAATTTTACAATGGCTGAGTTTTCTGCATGGATCCGATCAGTTGGTGGAATGAGTGCGTTTATATCCAATCTTATGCCAACCCATCCTCTCCCGGATTCATGTCACGTTGAAGGCGATCTAAATAATTGGCTAGTTCCAATTATATCGTTGGATTCATCACAGTCACCAGTGGTACGAGATGTTGCAGCCATACTAGATCGGGAACTTTCATTGGGCTCTATCTTCTATACGAAGGACGATCTTCTAATTGCCGTATCTCTTTTGCATATGGAGCAACGTGTTGAATTTAAAGTGGTGCGCTCATCTAGTACTCGCGTTGAGTACACTTGCAAACGAAGTGCCTCTTATTCGTTCTTCATACGGGCATCATGCAGAGGTAGTTGCTGGATCATACGCAAGTTCCATCGTAATCATGATTGCGTTAACAATCTTGCAGGCATAAGATCCCGGAATGTCCGCACCAAAGCTGTTGCCGCGTATTTTGCACGAAAGATGCGTCGGCAAGGATCAATTATAAAACCCCGTGAAATTATGACGGAGTTGCAGGCATCATTTGGGATCCGTACTAGCTATGGTGTTGCACTAAAAGCTCGAAATGCAGCAATTTCCTTGATCTATGGTGGTATAGAAGATTCTTTTTCTATCCTGCCCAAATATCTGGAGGTGTTAAGACAATACAATCCAGGTACTTTAACAGATTTGGAGATTGATTCCGATGGAAGATTTCGTCATTGTTTTGTTGCTCTAGGTGTTTCACGGACGGCGTTTCAGAACGGGTTATTAAGACCGGTTATCGTTGTTGACGCCACTCATTTGAAGGGTCGAAACAAAGGCGTCTTATTTGTTGCTGTCACAAAAGATGGTAACGAAAATGTCTTTCCACTTGCAATTGGTGTCGGCAGCATCGAGAATGATGAGTGTTGGAAGTGGTTCATGTCTCGATTACGGATTTCTTTTGGATGCACAGATCAAATGCTGCTTGTATCCGACCAACACATTAGCATCTCCAATGCGATCAGTGAAGTGTATCCTGGTGTGCCACACGGCTTATGTTTTTACCATCTTCTAAATAAAATGACAGGGTACGGTCAGGACATTGCTGCGTTGTACCAACGTGCTGCTTACGCTTACCGATCGGTGGCATATCAACAAGCGATGGATAGAATCAATCAGAAGAAACCAGCAGCCTTTCAGAAACTATTGGATGTAGGACCAGATCGATGGGCTAGGTCGCAATGTCCTGTACGTCGATATAGTTTCTTGACATCAAATGCAGCTGAGGTTTTCAATGCTCGCTTACTGGATGCCCGACGGTTGTCGATCTGCTCTATTATTGACACATACAGAGGTATTCTTGAAAAATGGTTTGATGAAAAAAGAGCTAAGGCATCTGCGCGCGAGGATATCTTGACGGAGGAAGCTGTTGCAAAATTAACACCGTTAGTAGAACTCTCGCATTCATATTCAGTTGTACCCATATCAGCAATGAAAATGAAGGTGAATGAAGGAGCAAGAACTTGGAGGGTTGATCTGGAGTTATCCACATGCGATTGTCGTGAGTTGCAACTGGACCTCATCCCGTGCTCGCATGCCGTTGCTGCAATTAGGTAAACGTATTTAAGTTAATTTTCATATTATAATATGTTATTAACTTAATCATAATTGTGACAGTCATGTTGGGTTGAACCCGTACGACTATGTAAGTCATTACTATAAGACATCAACTTGGCGAGAAATATACGGTGGAGTCGTGCAGTCACTGCCACCGCAAGACGAATGGGATGTTTCTGCCGAAGCAAGTTCGTTGTGTGTCCTGCCTCCAATTATATCTCGTCAAGCTGGACGACCTAGATCTCGTAGACGCCCATCGGGTGCCGATATTGGTCAATCTTCAAGTAGTAGGCAACGCGCTAAGAAAAAATGCAGTATATGCAGATCTGAAACACACACTAAGCGCACATGTCCAGATCGAACTACGAATAATTAGTGTATTTCGACTTTGTTTGTAATGAATAACATCATCTCGTTTGTTGTATTGAATAAAATTAAGTGTTTGTCGACGAATAAACCAAAGTCCTAAATATAATATAAAGAAGTACAAATACAAATAGAAACATGTTCAAAAACAATGAAAATCAAACAGTGTTTAGGAAAAACTGAATAGCTAGAAATTTCCTATATCTAGGGTAATTCCTAACATCATGCATCCAAGCAATGCTTGGTACCCCAAATGCTACCTCATCGATGTGCACACAAGCAAACAGATCATGCAGGCGACGAACATTGCTCTCGAATTTCCAAACATGTGTCACGGCCATCTTCCCTGGAGTGGACTCACGTAATCTCAATGTGTTCTGATCCCAATAGCCAAGTCTCTTAAGATACCAGTGAAAACAATCAGTCATTTTTCTTATCTCACTCAGTAGCTTCTGCGATTGATGCGGTTCTGCCTGATGCGCGTATGCATCGTACACTTCAACATTCCAACTGGAAATACGAAAGACGACAGTGTACCATTTCGTGCCAACCTTGCACGGTACAATAATCTGCAAAATTAAAATAATCATAAATATTACTACATTTTCATTAATCATAAATAAAATATAAATGAAGATAATACTTACCGTATCTGCTCCAAACCAATCCTTCGATGTCGATGCGTCGATCCCTCGAATAAATTTCTGGACGCTTGGAGGAAATTCGTCTCTCTTGACAGTTTTCATTAAGTCCTTAAAAAACAAACACAACAAAGTACAATTAGTACCTAAAATACCCTAAAAGAAGACAAATAAAAATAATAATCAAATTGACTTACATAGAATTGAGGCCTGACAATACGTATTCTTGGTGGTGCAGTCTTCTGCCTGATCTGTGTATACCACTCAATCACGGTATCATCAAGTCGTCCATTCATGTCTTCAATATGGTTAAACCACACTTTTGGCAACCCGTATCCGTGACCATCGGGGTTGAACTTCCGAGATTCCTGTCCAGATTGTAACCAATCATGATATCTGCAATACTCAGCTGTGGTGATTCTCCACGGACGACCAGCTCCAACCTACACAACACTTTATAAAGTTAATGTCATCAATTACTAATAAATAAATAAGTTATACGAAAATACCTCAAGAACATCATCGTCCCTGACGAGCAATGCTAGCTCTCTATTATAAGTGCTGGCGGGGCTGGATACAAACTCTGAGACATCAAAATGTCCCGGATTGGTTGAACTATCGGGTATATCAACATGGCTCGGGGGGCTGAAATCTCGGGTATAGCTAACTGACTCGGAGTGGCTGTAGTCCCGGGTATCCCAAAAGCGCTCGGAGAGGGTATATCAAGTGGCTGCGCCGAACTATGTCTGCGACGCTCATGACCAGCCGAACTGGACCTGCTAAGCCGACCAGTCTCTACTGAACTATGCCTGCGGTGCTCACGCACTGGCGGCTGATCCTGATCCTGGTCCTGCTCCGGAACCTGATCCGGCACCCTCTCCATCTCACGTCTCCGGCTCCTACTCTGGCTAGACTCGCCAACATCATCTCGTCTACATCCATAGGTACGGAATGCACGATCAACCGCAGCGGGAACTGCAGCAGTAACAGCATCTCGGATCATCGCAAACAATCTCCGTGATCCACGAAATCTCCTATAATCACCAGAGGACCCACTGGATGAAGAACCATGTCGGGTCGAACGACTACGCCTACGAGATCCTCTGGAGTCATGTGGCTCCTCATGTCCTCCCTCACGAGGCCCTCCACCCAAATTTTGCCCCTGATCATCATCATCGTCATGCCCTACATCCTCATGACCAGCAGTAGACCCAAAATCAGCATGAGGCCCCTAATCATCATGTCGCCCCTCATCACCATCTCCACTTCCTCCTGCATGGGTTGCTCGACGAAACAGAACAGGGAGACCGTCATCTCGTCTTCTGGTTGGGCGTACTGGATTCTCAGGCATGTGAAATGCAACGCCAATGGGATTCTCTTGCTGACTAGACAAATAATATGCAGTGCGCTCCTCGTCAGCAGTAGTATATAAAAAAGGCAAGGATGACAGCTGCAATAAGAAACGCAATTGTAAGTAAATATATTTAAAAATCTAAAAATATTTATCGAAATTACTTACATTCGGATCAGCAAAAAAAGTACTCCAATTCTTAACCTCTGGCCTGCTAAACTTCCAATTTAAAAATCTTGGAAAGACAATCGGCGTATTGACTGTACAACATTCAGCTGTCAGCTTCGGAATGGCCTCGTAAGACCACACCTACACAATTAAATGTCCTAGTTAATTAAAATTATCTCGCAACAATGATGCAATAAAAGTTATAATAATTTACCTGCAAAGCCCAGATCGGTCCACCAAGATGAAAGCTTTGACCAAGTTCAGCAACTGTGGTGGGAACATACACGATATAATGAAGTAAAGACTGATACGCGTATGCACCCCATGGAAATCCACACCAAATATCCCACCTATCAAGTAATTCATACATCCAGGGCTCTATCTTGCGCTTCTCCGAATACCCAAGTACGAAGTACCATAATGCTAGAAGATTAGCCACCTTTAAGTACAAGTCATGTCTAGTTTTATCTACTTTCGTATCCTTGAATAGGCCTAACAAATCCCTCGCACTAATAGACCTACCACCACAAAACTGTACATACACTGTAGTACTAGATGGGTCATACTGTCCAGCAACATCAAAACTACTAGATCCAAACATAAAACCAGTCACTAGAGCAAACTCCATCACCGAGAATCTAATAGGCTGACGACCAATTAAAAACCATAACTCATGTGGGTTGGGAGATTTATTTTGGTAACTGAATAATTCTAAAAGTGCTTGAGATGCACTTGGACCCTGCTTTTTCCAATTTAATAATTTCCCAAAAGGTCCATTCTTAAACTGTTCTACTAACTGCCCCCCTCCTACAGACCGTAATGTTACATCTATGTGATCTAATACCGAAACTTTAGTGCATAAGTTTATTTTACTAGATGCACCATGTAAGTCACGTCTAATCCATTCAATCTGCACATATAATACCATCACAATTAAAATATGATAAATTAACCATAAAAACTATAAAAATTCCAACTAACCACAAAATCAAAATACAACACAATTTCTTGAAATAAACAACAAATATAAATCCAACATTTACACGAATAATTCAATAAATAAATCCACGAATAAATCCAACATTTTCACGAATAATTCACGAATAAACAACAAATATAAATCCAACATTTACACGAATAAACCACAAATATAAATCAATATATACCTAATAAACCACAAACAATTTCCATAAAAAATATCTTAAATAATTCAACATTTATCAACAATATAAATCAAAAAATAAACACAATTAAACAAATTAACAACACACATATTCTACGAATTTAACTACATATATAAAACAAATATTCAAATTTAGTTAATAACCTCAAAACCATCTGCCATGGCGACGGCGACGGCGACGGTGCTGGACGGGCGGAGGAGCTCGACGGCCGGCGGTTTGGCTAGAGAGACGACTTCGAACGACTGCGATTCAGTTTATTGACAAAAAAATGAACGACTGCGAATTGGGGGGGACCAATTTAGGGTTTAATTGACCCTTTAAATATTTTATTTTTTTTGACCGAGTCGCAGTCGGAGTCGCTACCGGGTGGGCCCCTTTCTCGGATTCACGTGTCGACAGCGAGTCGCACTCGAGTCGCACTCGGGGTCGCACTCGACAATTTTTTTTTTTTATATTTCATTTAATTTTCAAGAAAATTGTTTTATTACATTTTCCGAAATTTAAATGCGATCGCATTCGGTCCCCCGACATTTTTATGTATATATATATTTTTATGTTTTTTTTGTCAAATCTCATGATTCAAATAACCTGAAAAGGTATGACACCAATCTGAAAAACGTACTTTTGGCTATATTCGTGAGATGTGCATAATATTGGCTAAAATGAATATGTGTTATAGCCAAAATGACTATTTTGTGTTTTCACTCTAAAGAATTATGGAAACAGAGTATTGTTAGAATTTTTATATTTAAATGCTTTTGTGTAAGAAGGCCTAATTTATACCAACAATTTGCAGTAAAATTCTGAGCACGCTATCAAATATTCGAGAGTAAACGCGCCTTTTCTCGTCTCAACTTCAAAGCCTGAACCCTTTTTTCCTTCTTCTCCTCTCCCGCTCTCACCATTTTCTTCAGCGGTCGCTACTCTCGGATTCCAGTTCAAATCGTAAGTTCTATTCAATTGCAGTATTCAAATTGATATTAGTTCTTGTAGTAGCGGTTTGAAATCTATGACGCATTTTTTGTATAGGATCTGATTTTAGGGTTTTTCAAATGGCTGAGTGCGTCATTCTCTGATTTCTTGTTTGTAATTTGTGGATTGAGATGATTTTCATCCTCTATTCGTTATGTAGAGAGTGATTCTTGAACCGTAATAAATTGTTGGCTGCTACTCTGTAGCTTAATGTGGAATGTGTTTAAAAGTTTGGATGTTTTTCTTGAGCAATGAATTGTATGAACTTGTTTGTGTTTCTTGAACTTCTTTGAATATTGGTTTGTGCGATTGTATAAATTCATCATGGTGATTTGACGAGCCTGTGCTATGCTCAGTGGCTTGGAGCTTACTTGGGGGATTGCTGGCTCCTCTGGCTGCAATCAGTTTGAGCTAAATATGGAAGTTAATTTAGCTGTGCTAAAACCTACTTCAGTTCACGAGTCTCGGTATAAAAGACGTAGAATTTCTTTGGATGGTGCAGATATTTCTCTTTCCTGTCAGGCCTTGCATGATGTTGAAAGTTCTTTACCAACACTTCGTTCTCCTGATTACTACACAATACCATGCTTAAGTGAGTTGGCTATTCGCGAGTTCTCCAGTCCTGGTTATTGCAGCAGGGTTCAAGATTTTGTTATTGGAAGGTGTGGTTACGGATGTGTTAAGTTTATTGGGGAAACAGATGTTAGATGCTTGGATTTGGACTCCATCGTCAAGTTCAGAAGATCTGAGATTGTTGTATATGAGGATGATAGTTCCAAACCCTCACAAGGGTGTGGTCTTAACAAGCCCGCTGAAGTAACTCTACTTCTTGAAACAAAATCGTTTGATTACTTAAATGAGGCATATGTGAAAAATATTGTGAAAAAATTGAAGTGTAAGGCAGAGAGTCAAGGGGCACATTTCATTTCATTTGATCCAATTAAACGCGAATGGAAGTTTTTGGTACAGCATTTTAGCAGATTTGGCCTGGGTGAGGAAGATGAAGAAGATGTTCCAATGGATGATGTTTCCCCTCGAGCTCAAGATCTTGCAGATATAAATGGTAGTGAGGTATCAGATGATGAACATACTGCTTCAGGAAATCGGAGTCTACTTTCACATTCTCTTCCTGCTCATCTTGGTCTTGATCCTGTCAGGATGAATGACTTGAGGATGTTGTTGTTTCCTACCAAGGAAGATGAGGTAGAGCGTCTTACTAGCAGGCTTCAATATGATAATTCACCTTTTGCTAAAGACTCCTCAAGATCTCCCTTTCATCATTCATCTAGGAAAACCGTTCAGAATTCCAATACCCCTTTTATTCGCCAAACTCCATTAGCCATAAAAGAATATAACCCTGGGGGGTTTAGCTCCACCTCCCCAGGAGCCATTTTAATGGCCCAGCAGAATAAAGGTTTGCATCTAACCACAGCAAAATGTGAAGGCTTTGAGCTGGATCTTACAAAGAAAACACCAATCGCTGGAAGTCATTCTTGCAATATAGTTGATGCAGCACTATTTATGGGAAGATCCTTTCGAGTGGGTTGGGGCCCCAATGGTGTACTTGTCCATTCTGGTATGCCTGTTGGTAGTGGTAATTCCCAAGTTGTATTGTCCTCTGTGATCAATCTTGAAAAGGTTGCACTTGATGGAGTGACTAGAGATGGGAGCAATAAGGTTAAGGAGGAACTCACTGGTTTTTGTTTCAGCTCTCCCCTCAGTATTCACAAGGAATTGAGTCATGAAACAAAAAAAGTTGAACTAGGAACCTTCCATCTCAAACTTCAAAAGCTTATTTGTGATCGCTGGACTCTTCCAGATATTTGTCGGAGCTATATAGACATCATAGAGAAGCAACTAGAGGTACCTAGTTTATCATCTACCTCTCGTGTTCTATTGATGCACCAAGTATTGATTTGGGAATTAATCAAGGTTCTATTTTCCTCAAGGAAAATGAGTGGACAATTGAAGCCCGTGGAAGATGAGGAAGAGGATATGATACAAGATGTGAGGCAAAATTATCCAGTTATTGACCAGGAAGCACTTCCACTTATTAGACGAGCTGATTTCAGTTATTGGCTGCAAGAGAGTGTTCACCACCGTGTACAAGAGGAAGCGAGTTCACTAAATGAGTTAAGTGACCTAGAACATATATTTTTGCTTCTTACTGGTAGACAACTGGATGCCGCCGTAGAGCTTGCTGCTTCTAGAGGGGATGTAAGATTATCTTGTCTTTTAAGCCAGGCTGGTGGGTCAACAGTGAATCGTGCTGATGTTGCTCATCAGCTTGATCTTTGGAAGAAAAATGGACTAGATTTTAGTTTTATCGAGGAGGATAGAGTGAGGCTTCTTGAATTACTTTCTGGAAACATTCATAGGGCTTTACATGGTGTAAAGATTGACTGGAAAAGATTCCTAGGACTGTTGATGTGGTATAAACTTCCACCGGATATTTCATTACCTGTTGTTTTTAATACTTATCAGAAGCTTCTTAATGAGGGAAATGCTCCATACCCTGTCCCAGTTTACATTGATGAAGGACCTGTGGAAGACGTGAGCAACTGGGCTTTCAATGATCGTTTTGACCTTGCTTATTACCTTATGCTTCTCCACGCTCGAGAAGAAAATGATTTTGGTGCTTTGAAGACCATGTTCAGTGCCTCAGCCTCAACAAGTGACCCTCTTGACTATCACATGATTTGGCATCAGCGTGCAGTTTTAGAGGCCATTGGCACTTTCAGTTCAAATGATCTTCATGTCCTTGACATGTCATTTGTTTCTCAGTTGCTCTGCCTTGGGCAATGTCATTGGGCCATCTATGTGGTACTTCATATGCCTCACCGTGAAGATTATCCTTATTTGCAAGCTACAGTAATAAAGGAAATCCTCTTTCAGTATTGTGAAATTTGGAGTGCTCAGGAATCACAATGGGAATTCATTGAAAGTCTAGGCATTCCTTCAGCATGGTTGCATGAAGCTTTGGTGAGTTTGTCCTCCGTGAACCTGTTATTTTTTTTGCATGTATTTATCATTCAAGTTTTGGCATTTGTCCAAGCCCTTCGTAATCACATTTCTGCAGTTTTGGTCTTCTGATACCTAATGGGACTGTATGTCTCCATTGGATATGTCATCATGGATGTAAACTTAAGTTGTGGAATATTAATTTTGACTGTATTGTGAATGCTTGTATTTTGTCAGCATTGTCAAAATTATTGCTAGATTTGTCACTACCCACACCCTCATTTCTCTCCTTATGCAGGCAATTTTTGAAAGTTACACTGGGGACCTTCCAAAAGCTCTACATCACTTTCTTGAATGTGCAAACTGGCAGAAAGCACACTCCATTTTCTTGACTTCAGTTGCTCCTTCTCTGTTTTTGTCAGGTTAAAAGACAATTTATTGATTCTTAGGACATTTATCTTATTGCATCCATTTTAAGTCTTATTTCAATTTAAATGTATGTATCATCTGGGATTACTTTTTTCCTTTGGGAGTTTCTTCTCGTGTGTCCTGTTTGTTTGTGAGATAATAAATCCAAAAAAGTTAGCAAATTCTGAAGATAGCAAATGTGGAAGTGCCTTCCAGTATTTCTAGTTTCAGATGTTATAATATACCACTGTGTTAAACAGAGTTTCCAAATAATTGAGGTCTCTTCATATTCGGTGCCTTATAAGTTTACTATGATGACTATTCCTATTTTCCTTTTATCATAATTCATATGTAGTGATTTTGATCAATTTGATGCAGCAAAGCATGAAGAGATATGGGGGCTTGCAACATCCATGGAGGACTACAAGTCTGAAATTGAAGATTGGGACCTGGGGGCTGGAATTTACAGTTCGTTCTATGTATTGAAGAGTGCATTGCAGGAAGACAATAGCACGATGACTGAACTGGTAATGTCCTTTATAGGCTGTAGAAGTAGTTGTATGCAATGTTTTCTAAAATTGGACTGGCCTATGAGTTAAAGCTGTTATAGGTGACCAGATTGATTGAGAAAACTGGGCATCCCTGTTGAACACTTGAACCAGACTAATTAACGTGCTCAAACCAGTTTTTTGTTTCGTTTCTTTTCCTTTTCTTTGAGGGAACTTTCAAAATGGCGTTTGGTTGTATTAATCTTTATATTATATGTTTTCTTTCATTTGATTATTTGTCTTCTCTCTGGCCTTTAAAACTGGTTAATAGTAAGTAGCCAATTACTTATCACTTTTTCAATGATCAAATGTAAGATGTATGGATTATATTTACTGTGCCAGTTGGATTATTGACTACTAAACGGCTGGTTTTATTTTTGGTTCAATTATGGAAATAATGTATGATTGTAATACTTAATGTTTTTTGACTTAATTCTTTAAACTCCCAGTGAGCTTGATATTTATATTCTTTTGTTTGCACTGCTTGCTCATCCAATCAGTCAACACATTTTGCTTTTAAGAACACTTCACATTATTTAAAGAGCTAGTTGACCTTCCTGCATAAATTGCTGCAATTTCCAAATGGACTCCCGGTGTTAACTTTTAAGCATTTATGTTTTGTCATATCAATGAAGGATGGGTGAAACATGATGAGGATGTTATATGTGAAGTTTAATGTTGTTTAAGAGACATTCTATTACCTGATATGCTGTTTGTAAACTGTTCTAAACATGTCTATAAAATGAAAACTACCTTTCCTTGCCCTTTATTTCTTAGTTTATTTTCTGCGTCCTTCATTTTGTTTATTTTTTATTTTTCATTATCTCCACTGCAGTGCCCTTTTTGTTAGTTTGAGAAACTTTATTTCAATTATTTGCTTTTATAGTTGATGTGGAAAATGATGGTTACATCTTTTCTGATGCTCAGCAGACATTGTTACTATTGACAACCAAGCTGATAAGTATTTTTGGCAGGATACTCTTGACAATAAGAATGGCGCATGTGCGGATTTTATGGGCTGTCTGAATAAGTCTCTGGCAGTTTGGGGCAACAAATTATCAGTTGAAGCAAGGTATTGATATTTATCTCTTTGGAATAAATGTGTGTACGTGCAGGTTCATGGCTTTGGCTGTATTGTCCTTTTCTTATTTCTCGTGTTGTTCTTGTATATCTTATCGTTAACTGTACAATCAATTTAAAGCTACCCTCATCCTACTTCTAGTTTTGAGGTTGCTCTTCACATCATTTGGGCTCTATCCTCCTCAAGCCCTTTGCTGCAATTTCATTGACCGTTCTTCTGATAACTGGTTATCCATCCTGGGCTCGTGCTAATACCTATCGATATCATTGCATGGCTAGCTTCCCATCACATACTGACACGGGCTCAAGTTGGTGAAAAAGTTCATCATAGCAAAATTAGCTCCTAATCTAGGTGGAAATGCCAAGTGTCTTTGAGATAACACAGTTTACCATTTTCCTCCAGTTTCCAACTTTTGAACAATGACTTCTCTTGGCTTATATTGATTCGAGTAAAACCACCCTGTAATAGACTCTGTGCAAGGCAGCATTGAGTTTGTTGCATGATGACATGCATTCAGGAAGTGATGATTTTTGTCGTATGGTTTATCTGATCAAGCAAACAAATGTTAATGAAATAATTAGAAGTGATAGAGATGATGGACTATGCAATACGTTTGTTAAGGTTTTTGTTTGACTTTCATAGGAGATAAAAGAGATCTTATACATGTAATAATATACTAGCTGAATTTCTCTGTTTAGAATTAGGTTGCATCATAGTGATGTTCTGATCCTGATGTATTTCAAAACAAAATACATTCAGAATTTCATCTCAGTGATATTCCTATATGGTTATACCTTGTTGATTCTTTGATGGGTTGTCTTGCAGAGTCGTGTACTCAAAGATGGCCGAAGAGATTGGCAGCCTGCTTCTTTCTGATAGCGACGAGGGTTCGGGAGGCGAGGATCGACTGAGCTGCTTCGACACTGTTTTCAGGGCACCTATTCCAGAAGATAAGCGTTCACATCATTTACAGGATGCTGTTTCACTCTTTAGTTGTTATCTTTCTCAAATGGCACAGTAATTCTTCCACCTATTTTGCAAGCAAAAACCTTTTCTGATCAAGTTCTGCAACTCTGTGACGCCGTTCTTCAAGTTTGCGGCGTATGTTCTTGGTTGCACCGTTGTTAGTTTGCAGAAGCTTTCTTGATAGCTTTGAGATTGAAATTTTAGACTAGTTCATCTTTTTTTTTTTTTGGAAGAATTTTTACATGAATATATTTTATTGGATTCGAGTTTTTGTATGATTTTGCTATGTATCCAGAGGCTCTGACATTCCATTATATATGTATTTAAATTCTAACAAAGTTGAATTAGATTCACATTGTTTTCTAATTTCAACTCTTTTACCATTAGATTGTGGGTAATAATTTGCCCCAAAATGAAAAACCAATCCTTTTCATTTCAATTTTCAATCACGCTTTAGTTTTCGTCTAGAATGTCAACAATTATTGAAAAGAAATGAAATAATTTGCAATTCGGGTGTTAATGGTGATTTTTTTTTGTGTTCAATAAATCATGAATTTGAATTTGATTTTAAATTATTTTATTTTATTTAAAAATATGAAATGCTTTTTCCTTCCCGTTAAAAAGTCACTCTTTTAAAAATAAATATTTTATAGTCACTCTTTCATTTTGTCTTATTACATTTTTTATTTTAAGCTTCGCTAAAATTATTTTCATTTTTAAAAATACTAGATTTGCAACCCGTGCATTGCACGAATTATATATTTAATATTTTATTTAATTATATTAAAATATTATTTTAAAGTAAATATATATAAATTTGATAAAATCAAAGTAAGTAGGTAAAACACAAAAGTAATATAATTAGGAGTTTGTTTACAAAATTAACATTTAAAAATTATATTTGTATTATTTTTTAGCATTATACTTGCATTATTTTAAGATAAAATAGTGTAAACATAATATTTTACCAAAAAATGACGCATGATTTTGTTGAAATTTTTATAATTGTTTATTGAAATTGTTATTATTATTATTATTTTTTAAATATATGTATCTGCTATAATTTAAAAATATATCAATTAAAACAAAAATAAAAAAATAAATTGACGTGATGTGATAATTTACACCCACGTTATGTGCGAGTTAAATATATGATTTCTTATTTTAAGATATTAAGATATAATTAACAAAGTTATATATTTTAATATTTTTAGCGGTTTTTTTAAATATATATAATTTTTATTCATTAATATTACATAAAAAATATTATAATATAAAATTAATAAAAAATAAAAAGAAGTATATCTAATATAAAGTCTATGTGATTAGATTTAAATAATATCCTACAAAAATATAATATTTGTATTTTTTAAAAATAGTAAATATAATAATTTAGTGAGAGATTTAGTAAAAAAATAACAAATATTTTGTTATATTTTTCTTATTTTTTATTGAATATGCATGTTGTAATAGAATAAATAAAATAAAAATAGAGTAAAAATTTTTGACGGGACAATTTTTCTACCACTATTTTCTTTCAATATAGTATATAGATTTATTGATTCATTTATTTAATATCTACCTTGGTAGATGATAGTAATAAATCATTTACGGTAAGATGAAATGGTTTTGGGTATTACCATTTCATCTACACGTAAATGATTTAATACTATCATCTACCCAAGTAGATATAAAATAAATGACGAGCAATTAATATGTATTAGACGTAATCAGATATTTTACAATGAAATTTTATTGGAGATTCACGAGATCATGCAATGTGATATTTTGAATTCAAGTTATTGCTTGTTTTACATGAATAGCATATGCGGAGGTTCTAGGCAAGTAAATGGTGCACCAAAGACGTGAGGATGTAATGTGAATGCTTTATTAAAACAGCACCGATCCGGTCATATATATAATCTATAGTATATACTAAAAGAGTTCCAGGTTTCCCTCCAAAATTTTTGATGAGCGTGCACATATAAAAAAAACTAAATAAATTAATAATATTTTATAATATTAGTTGATGATTGAAATATGTCAATCTATATATGTTGAAAAATGTGTGTATGTTGAAAGAAAATAATTTTTTTAAAAAAATTTAGACATTATTTTTAATTAAAATTTATTTTCATATTATTATAATAAAAAATGATTTAATTTTAAATTATTAAACTTACATAAAATAATTTTATTTTGCGTACAAATTTGAATAAATAATATATGTGATAGAAAGTTTATAAGAGAAGTTTAGTATTTTTCAAAGATATTTATATAATATGTAATTAATATTATTTTAACCAAACTACAACAATATATTTACTGAAACATGGAAATTCTCAATGTGGTTATTTATATATAATAGAAACAGAACTTATTATTCAATAAAGTGAACAATACTATTCACCATAATATTATTATGAATAAGATTATTCGTATAAAACTTTGAAGCATATTTGTTCAAGCAACGCGCATGTGTAAATCTAGTATGTAAATTTAAGCCAAATCAGATTGATTTGAGGCACTTCAATCACAGAGATCATCAGATCCCAATATCTCTTTAGCTTAAGATTATAAAGATGAGGATGAGAGAACATCAACTGATGATGGTGATGATGAATTTATTGAGGGCGACGAGGAGGAGGCGACGGAGGATGAGAGGGAGACAGACGAGGAGGATGACGGTCGTGGTAGATTATTTGTATCATTGATTAGTGATTTTTTTAGATGATCAAGAAGTAAGAAATTTGATACCTCCTCTTATAGAGTTGGATGATCTAGAGCGTTTGGAGTGGATTATGCTTACACAATGAGCCCCTACAGAGCTATGCATTGGAGCCACATTTAGCAGCAATGATGAATTAGACCTTGTTGTAGGAATGCATTACATGCATATAAAATTGGAATATTTCACGGAGAGGTCCAACACTACTCGCCTGAACTTTAGATGCAAGCATACGAAAAGTTGGAGGTGTTCGAATAGTTTTCAAGATTGATTTGATGCACAGCTGCTAGGTCGACATCGATCGAGTTGCTCTCCGTCGAGTTCCCACGAGAGTGTTAGGTAAGAATTTCTCGAGTAGATTGGCGGTGAGGGTGTTACTATAAAATCAAAATAGATGATGTTTGTACTGTTAAGTTAGTTCGGCATCAAGATTGGTTACAACTTTGCTCTTCGAGTGAGGAAAATAGCCATTGCAATGGTGTTTGGTGAAGTGACGAAGTCTTTTGAGATATTGCCTAGCTACTTACACGTGCTGCAAATGCGTAATTCAGGGACACAGTATGATATATGTACTTCTATAGATAATTTATTCAAGCACATGTTTCTCGCGCTAGGGCCTTGCATCGAGGCTCTTCATAGTTGCATGCGTTCAATTATTGTTGTTCATGGCACACATTTGAAGGGGAAGAGCAAGAGGATTCTATTTGTTGTGGTGACTAAAGATGACAACGAGCAGTTATTTCTTCCTGTTGTTGGGATTTACCCGATAG
Source organism: Plectranthus barbatus (assembly GCA_026898455.1). Taxonomy (NCBI): domain Eukaryota; kingdom Viridiplantae; phylum Streptophyta; class Magnoliopsida; order Lamiales; family Lamiaceae; genus Plectranthus; species Plectranthus barbatus. The sequence goes on along the minus strand of JAPKLW010000642.1, from coordinate 210,199 downwards.
AGGATGATGAGTCGTGGATCTAGTTCATGCAGCGGCTGCATATTTGTTTTTTGGATCGCGATGGACCCAACATTGTCAGTGATCAGCACAAGAGCATAAAAAATGTTGTGGAGGTAGCATCCCGAATACTACACATGCTACTACCACCTTTCAAAAAATATGTCAAGATATGGTCCCTATGTTGGTGCTGTCTTGCGAGAATGCAACATATTGTTATCGGCATGATGCATTTCAAAAGCACATGTCTGTTTTGAAGACTCTCAGCAAAGACGGAGCTCACGAGAGGCTTCTCGATATAGGAGTGCACCGTTGGTCGAGATCTCAATGATTTGGTACCCGTTTCAGCTTTATGACATCCAATGCAACTGATTCCCTCAACTCTCGTTTGTTATGGGCACGTCAATTGCTCATATGCACCCTTTTGGAGACTTACAGAGCTATTGTTGAGAGATGATTTCACGAGCAATGGGCATTTGCACGGTCTAGTAATCGCCTTCGAGACAAGTTGAGAAAAATCATGCTTCTCTATCGGATTACCGACAATCATATGATTGATGATGTCAAAAGTAATCTGATATCGAAGCGTCAACCACCTAGAAGAGGTAGTAGGATGGAAACTGATGGTCAAGTTCCTCCATTGAAGCCAAGAAGACCACTCGGGTGATTTAACTTCCTTGAGATAATCTACGATAGGAACACCTTTATGAGGAAGCTTAAAACTAGTTGAGAAGGACTCAACCGACCAGCAGAGCTGTTGGCCATTGATGTGGGTAATGATCTAACCATCTTCGGTAATGTGGCAGTTATTGGCACCTATCTTCAGCGCATCGTCCAAGAATCTGTACGGTGCCCTAGTTACAAATCGCTTAAGGCCCGTCTCCTTGAGATTCCTCATTATCGAGTTATACATCATCAGACATGTCATGTATTGAGCCTCCAGTGCATACTGGTTAAAGATCTTGTTTCTCACGACTGAAATATCACTCGCAGAAGTCATGGCTAGTGATTTTGAAGGAAATCGTGACTTAAATGATATTATTGGGGATATGAAGAGAAGGATATTGTCTCTTGAAGATACAGACTATATTGTTTTAGAGGACTACTCAATGTTACGAGAAAGGAGGTATATATGGAGAAGAATCACACGTTGATTCGAAAAGATATTTTTCGAATTGAGTGAGGGATGTGATGTTCCATAAAAGGGCACAACGCTCCAGAATTTAGATTCAGCATCTGAAAAGTCGACTTCATTGCTGACAGCTGTCGCGAGCCAATCCAGACGCTACAAGTGTTCAAAAGGTCTGATAACACTAGCGTGTGAAAGTGATCAGACATGTTAAGAAGTACGATTGATCAGACTAAAGCAGATATGCAAGAGAAAGGAAAGATACAAAAATTTAAACATGGATGATTCATTTATAACCAAAATGGATACAAAGTTTATACACCAAAGGTTGAGAATAACAAAAAGGACTACTTCAATCATGTTAAGTTTAGTCAGCCTATCAGATACAACCAGGAGCTAGAGATGATGGCAGTGAAACCTGTCCATGAGCAGTCATCGGAGTCTGACGGGGTAAAGGTCAGCTGGTCCTAGTCGAGAACCTGACATCCCATCAGCGAGGAAAGAGATCCACTTCTCCAAGAGACAGCTCAGCTGCATGCCGTATGGAATAGGCTCATCGTGCAAGTTTTGCATGGCCATCTTCAGTTGGTCGAAGATGAAGGATGCCCAATCGACCTCAGCCTGATCCTTGAAAGCCATCATTGCTCTCCACACTGGTGGTGATAAGTTCATCTGCATAAGAGGATTACAGAGCACTAGTTGATTGATGATGTCAAAGGACACCAGATATCGAAGCTTAAGGAATCCACACGGAGCTGTGGAACTGAAATCACTGTTATTACCCCTCCAGTCCCTCCAACAAGACCACTCAGGAGCTGTTTCGTCAATTCTATAGTGCAAAACTGGAATTCCATGATGCGGCAGGTGAAATTCCTGAGACAAGGAGTCTGCTGAAATAAGGAACTTTACTCCATTAAGGCTGAAAGAGATTTCATCCTCAGAAACAGTAGAATTGTAAGCGCTTAGCCTGAGTAGATCCTGATGAAAGGAAACGGGATGGACAGAAAGGAAGCGATCCAAATCATTGGACTCCAGGCTATTGATGGTCTCGGTGTATACATCAGGATGGTTCCAGTACTCAACATACAGCCTCCTACGGTTGAAATTTTTGTTCCGTTTGATGGATATTCGAGCCATCTCCTCTACGATATTTGCTGGTTCAGCCATTCTCTAAGTATATTATGGTTAGTAGGGAGGAGAGAGATAAGTTGCTGACTTATTACTCACTACCTCTTCAAGGGCAATTTATAAAGAGATAAATGTGTCGATTAGAGATCATTGCTACGTCTTCACCACTGAAAGAAAAGACCTATCGCAACAAAGGCAAAAAGAATGAAGTGATGATTTAATACTCTACCACCGTCTCAAATCATTTATTAAGAATAACTCATAGGTTAGATGACTACGGTCTCAGAGTCATTCAAGAGATAGAAATCACAATCATTCCTATTCCTAGACATCGTTAAGGTCCTTCCATGCCATATGTTCAAAGAAGAGATTATTCTTTAACTTGCCAGAGGTGTAGCAGCTCAATTATTTTCTCCTTGAGAAAGCCTTTCAAACTACCTTCTGGAAAGATTGATGAAAGAGAAAATTTGTGATCATAATGAAGCGTATTTTTGATTATCGCGAAGATCTCGACGGCACGTTGCATTAAATGCGGAGCAGCACGAAGGCGTATTACCCGGAGTCACGTCAATCCTTCCTTACGCTGCTACACGGCATGCGAGATGAACCGAACAGATGCCAACGTAAGCATCAATCGCGGTCGTTCAAGAAAAAGAGGAGTTTGAATCTCAGCCTATGATTTTTTTTGCTGAAATCGATCATCAAAATCCCCTAAACCCTTCGTGTCGTCCTCTTCATTACCACATTTACTGTCAATCCATCAGTCAAGATATCCATAGGGATCAAACCAAGAGTCTCCAAAAACAATCATCATTGATATCTAGCTCAGTCCGAAGGTGTAACACAAATTATGGAAACCAGCACCTCGGACAATCTAGAACAGTTTGTCGTCACTGAGGAGACCTCTCAGGACGAACTATTTCAGTTGGCTGAAGAAACAAAGACCGTCGATCTACAACTTCTTTAATCTCAGGTCGTGAAGGAGAAAATTCTGAATTGGAAGAATTTTCTCTCAATCACCACTGACGAGATAATTGCCCAGGAGATTGCGGGAAAACTGCTCAGTGAGAACTTAACGAAGTTCCTAACGGCATGCCCTTGGAAATTCAATCCAAATAAAGACATTGAATTCTATGAAAATGCCACTTTCGATGACAAAGATCGATTCTTCCACACTACGGTTGACAAGAAGAAGATAAATGTTGATCCTATTCTTGTTGCTAAACATTTTTATCTACCAAACACTGGAGCTGACATCACCAACTATCTTCAAAATGACAAGGAAGAGTTGACAGCTCACTGGCTAAAATGGAAAAAGCCAGAGGCATCCGACAAATTCAAATCTGCCACAAAAGTGTCCGAATAAACCCATCTTATAAGACACTCAGTGAGATCGCGCTGAGAATGATCTATTGTGGGACTGGATCCTTATTTGAGCTAAGTAGCCCCAAATACTCTCTAATGATGGCTCTTGATGACTGTCCTGGAGGAAATTGGGCTACATACGTCTTTGGTCGATTACTATAGAATGCGAGGAAGAACAAAGATATTCTAACCAAAGGAAAATTCTCTTCGAGTGTCGGTTTAGGCCTGAAGGTTAGCTACCTTCTGGAGAGTATCCTAGGAATACAAGATGAAGGAGAAGATCTCATACCATCTGATTTTATTCCGCCAAAGAATCCAGTTTATCGTGTAAATCAAAAGGATGTAGTCGATGACAGTTTGGACAATATGGAAATAGATGCTGAGACATCAGAGGATCTCAAAACATTCCGACAGTTCGAACTGCTGGGGAGTCCAAGAAATCTGAGACAGGCACTTCCGCTCAGAAGCCTGCTCAAAGACGAAACAAAAAAAAGGGCGCAGCCAGAAATCAATTCTGAAGACGTCTCACAGCCAGACAATCAACTTGCTGCTAAACAGCTTCGACGTCAGAAGCGAAGGAAGACAAACCTTGTGGAAACAGGCCAACCCTCCTTACTATCGGACACAGCTCCAAACTCCGAATCAAAACATTCTGAAGAGAAGAGATGCTCATCATCCTCCAGTTCTGAGCAAAACACGTCACATCGATGAGTACCGCTAGAGGAAGATGAAATAGCAACCCTCTTGGGTTCAGGGGGAACTAGTCATGGTAATCCTACACAGGAGATTACAGCAGCAACAACACTAATCTTAGCATCCATCAGACAAAAGATAGATGAATACCACACAACTATTGAGCACTTGGACACCAAACGAAGGGAAATTGACTCCAAGCAGCAAGAACTAAATGTTCAACGACAACAGCTGGACAACAGTGAACAATGGTTCAAGAGTCATCTATCTCAACTTCAAATTTAAGAACGAGAAACAGCCGCTGAACTCCGAAGACGAGAAGAAGAAGTTGTTGAACTAAAACGTCAGCAAGAAGCTGCTGAACTCCAGCTACAGAAAGAAGCAGAAGCTGCTGAGCTAAAGCGAAAAGAGGAAGAAACTGCTGAGCTCCAGCGACTAATGGACGAAGCTGCAAGTGCTGAGGCTTATAAAAAGTCAGCAGAAGACGCTATAGAACAGACAAAACATGAAGCAACAGCAGCTACAGCTACACAAAAGGAGGAAGAGACAACAACAAGCCAAAACCCTCCTCAGCATGAGAATTCCACTGCTACCTCACATAGTCAAATCAATGAGGACTCTAGAGATTTAGCCACAGTTGAAGGAATTCTATCTCCAAATCCTCTTTCAGTAGCTGTGACTCCCCTAACCTATGATGTTCTGCAACAAGAGATAGATCATCGAGTGGGACAGCAGTTGACTTCTATTCTTGATATTGTCAAAAAGGGGGAAGAGAGAAGGGATGAGTCGCTGAAGCTGTAGTTGATCTTAATTCATCAAAATCGAGAAGAAGAACAGAAAAAGCGAGATAAGGAATACAAAAAGCAGGACGAGGATATCAATATGAAGCTGAATCTATTAATGTCTGCCAGAGAGGAGGATAGGAAACAATTCTCAGATGTAACAGCAATCCTCAAGGCGCATCAAGCTAAATTGCTTCTCATATCTGCCGCAACTTCCTCGAAGCCAAAAAATGCAGATTCCTCGAATCAAGGAAGGGAGAAGGACACAAATCAAGACAAGTGAGGAAGGTTATGTTCTCACTATTTTTTGGCTTTGAAGCTGATTTTTTTTTTTTTTTTTTTGGAAATGTCTTCTATTTCTGCAGTTTTAAAACTTTTCATGTACTTGTAAACGATCACATCTATTGAAAAGTGGAAAACTGTTGGTTTGAAGACAACTGCTCATTGTCTCTTACCTTATTTCTTGTCTAGCTGAACTCACATTTTTCAGTGTGATCAACAATCCTTCCTCTTGTTTGCTTTAAATTGATTGACTTTATTTTACAAGTATTATCCCATTAAGGGGGAAGATCATTTAGAGTAGGTCGAATCTAGAAGAGGCACAATTCTGAGCAGTGTTAGATAAAAAACTTTGTAAACTCAAATCAACTGCATCTTCTCATCGACTTAGATAGACTTAGAGGTATGGTTTTGACAACATCAAAAAAGGGGAAATTGTTAGGTACTGATGTAGAAATCCTACCTTAATTTGATGTGTCAAAACTATATACCAAAGTCTAAGCCTTAGAGTTATTACCTCATGTAATCCTTGTATAGGATGATCGAGTTGTAATAGTCTAGGAAGAAGGAAGTTAGCAAAACTGTGGAACAGTTTTGAAGAAGGCATTCAGACGAGATAACTGTCGCATCTAGAAGACGAAGACGAGCAGAGCAAGGTCGCGAAAATTGTGGACACAGCCTTCACATAGAAACTGTTGAGAGGTACTCGCAGTTTCAGACCAAGACAGTTTCGTGTCAAGGAATACCTGCATGACAAGATGTCGAACAAGTCGTAGGAGAAGTTCAAAGAAGTCAATGATAGACAAATACTCAGCTGCGACTGGCGTACAACATTGTTCGACGTCTGACACAACAAGTACAAACTGCTCAGAAAAGCAGTACGTTGTAGCAGAAAAAGCTGAGAGACAAACAATTAGAAGAGCATCGATTATGATTGGACATCCTTTCCAATGTCTCTACCGGCTATTTTCTGGTGTCTCACCTATAAATAGCAGGTTCAACAGAGACTTAAAAACCTTTGCCTCTCTGCTCATCTGAATACTCAAGCAGATTTGAATCTCCGACATATTTATTGTCTCTCAACTGAAACTAAAGCTCAAGCATTAAGCGCTATCAAGAGAGAAGACATTAATATCGTGGTTCATTTATAGAACACGAAGCATTCATTGCTAACGGAATTTCTGGAGATTTACTGTGTGACTTTAAGCACACGAGGATTAAGTAGGCTGACTTAATCTACTATCTTGGTGTTCTTACTTTCTGAAGTAAGAACATAGCAGCCTGATCTTGCAAAGGAATAACAGGTTATCATGGGCAACTGCCGACCAGCCGACGTTCTGGGAAGAACACAACCATCCAACCTACCGAAGAAGGAAAATTGAGGTTTATCCTCAATCCAACTTCGAGCCGGTCCACAGAGAAGTCGCAGAGCCTTCGACGGACTGAAGAAGGAGTGAAGTACAACTGTCTGGGTGAGTGATCTATTGTGTTGTGGACAGAGGTCTCTACAACAACTGACTATAGATCGTGAGGAGTGTATCTTCATAACTTAGTGAATTACTGGATCTGATATCCGAAGAGTGGATGTAGGACTTGAGGCTCCGAACCACTATAATATCCTGTGTTGTTTACAGTTTTATTTACCTTACGCACCTTACATTTTTTCAACTATATCTCGAAACCTTCAACACTTACAGTGCAAGTGTCGAAGCGTATAAACTGTTAATTGTTCAACCTGTAAAACTGTTAACCTAATCTGCTGGCTAAGTAAACCGTGTTTCTAAAAATTGTTAAGCAAAAACTGTGAACTGTAAACTGAACTGCGCATATTTAGAGTGTATTCAACTGTTTAAATATTTCCGCTGCATATTACTCGTACTCTGATCTGGGACCAACAATATATAAAATTGTCGTGGTTGGGTTGGGATGATATTGATGATGTGGAGGAGAGATAAATTAATTTAATATTCAAGTGGTTGGATGGTTGGAGTGGTTGCTGTTAGACTATCTCTACTAACAACCTAACACAACCCAGCCTAATAATAAAATATTATTTTCTCTCTCTTCCCACCTACACAACCCACAACCCAACTTAATTTCTACTCTAGCAAATTATATAATTTTTTATATTAATATTTCAATATGTATTATTTATAATTCTTTTTGATTATATATTTATATAAAATATATAACTATAATAAAAATTACATACTCTTAAAAATTTAATATTTGACTTGATAATAAAAAAAAATTACAAGAGTTGAATTATAAATTAAACATAATACAACGAGTAACAAAATTTGGAAATTATTGCAAATTTATGACTAGATATTAGAAGGAAGAAACACTATAAAAAAAAAATTTGAGTTTGTGAATGAAAATGTATGAATATTAAACTCATTTTATACAGAAAAAATAATATGAATTTTGATGTAATTTATTATTGTTATTTTTTAATATTTACTAATAATATTCATAAAATTATTTATTATTAAAAAAATGGAGCACCAATTACATGCTGCCTAGTGGCAGCATGAGAATGAATGATCAAAGATGGTGCAGCCAACGCCCAACCGGTGTCATGTCCTGTAGCAATTTTCCTATTTTTTTTTTTTAATGACAATTTTTTTTGTCTTATACTATGACATTGCCACAATGTCATTACTAGAGCTAGCCTTAGACTATCCTCATCAGTGACTTACCGTGACCCAATTATTTAATAAAATATTAATTCTTTTCATCCACCACACAACTTACAATCTAATAATATTTACTTCTCCCATCAGTGACCTTACTTAACCTAACTTTTTAATTAAAATATTAATTTATCTATCATCCACTATATTATAAAAATTAAAGAAGTATAAAGATTTATAAGTATAATAAATATTATTATCCATTAAGAATTTATAATTGATTTGACAAATAAAAATTACAACAATTAATACAAAATAAAATATAAATTGACAAAATAAAAATAAGTTACATGAAATAAGTTGCAATGACACAATCCTCCTATTTATAGGAAGAAATGTTGATGCATTAAATATCAATTTATACATTATTTAAATACTTATAAATTAAAAAAAAAATTTAAAACGTGTCATTGTTATATACAACAATCTATTGAGTTGTTAGGAATTGGATGAGTGACTTGAGTTGAGAAGAGTCACAAAGTTTATCTTTTTTAATTATTATTTTATGCATAAAAAGTTGTGCAACCCAGGTGAAAAGTCACTATTGGTAGTCTTAGGACACCCACTATGGTGGAGATTTTTAAGATCCCATCACATATGAAATACATCAATAATTATTATATTTCATATTTTATAAATATTTACATCAACCTCCCTAATAATTTTTATTCATCTATTTTTTACTTTATACTATTTATGGATTCCATTTATAATAATAATTATCTAATATTATATATATATATATATATATATATTAAATAAAAATCTGAATTAAAAAAAATTGAAAAAAAACTATTAAAAGAAATTAAAAAAAAAACACCCCACCCCCACCCATTGTCTCCGTGTACATTGCACACGCTCGATATGTCGATTCTTTAAGGCGTGTGCATCTCATTCTCTTGTGCAATTCCTCGTATGGGGCTCACTTTTTATAAAAAATAGGATCTTAAATAACTTACTTTTTGTAAGAAGTGGGACTTTAAATAAGATTTCATTTTTTGTTCTCTCCTAAATGGATTGAAAATGTTTATTTGGGGACCTTAAATAATTTAAGGTCCTTCATGGGGTGGTCTTAGACTACATACATCCGTGACTTTGTCAGTAGGTCAGTCACAACCTAAGGCAATTTAATATGCTCTGATGAACTCTGCAACTCACACTTTCTACAATTAAAAAATAATATTATATTTTTAATATTATCTAGATGTTATGTATTATAAGTAACTAATAAAAAAAAACTAAGATAAATTTATTTCTCATGTTTGTAATAGGCTATGTATTATAATTTAAATCTTTAAGTGTTGTATTTATATTTTTATCAATCTATATTATATTTTGTATTAATTGTTCATTTTTTTTAAAAATGAATTGTGAATTATTTGTGTATAATATTGATTTATTATAATTATAAATTTAATTTTATATTAAAAAATAAAAACTAATATTTTAATTGAAAATTTAAGTTGAATTAGGTCATTAATGAGAGTTAAAAAATACTCCTATTAGATAATAGGTTGGGTTAGGTCATTAAGACAACTTCTATCCGCGACCTTGAGGACCGAGGTTGGCTTCCACGTCAGTAAAAATATAATAAAAAACTTGGGAAAGCAATTTGCAGCAACCAACCACGTATGCAACCCCGACCTAGAGGGTCCCACCATCTCTTTCTTTTTTTAAAATTTTTTCACCAATAAAATCTTGACATTTGTCAATTAAATGATTTTTTTTGGGAAATACAATATTAAAACTTATATATATTTTATATAATAATTTAAAAGTAAATAAAAATTATACCATAATTCATAATTTTTTATTCTTTACAAATAGAGATTAATTTTGATATATATATATGTTGGAGGTCCGGGCTCGATCCAACCCGACCAAAGTGTTGGATTGGGCTTAAACCATGGGCCGGACCCGTTACCATCCCGAACACAGGGAGAATACCCGGCTCGAGCTGGGCAGAGTCAAGTATTGAGCGGTTCGAACGTCAGAAGCAGTTCGCACAACACCAAAAGGAGTCTGAGTCCGCTTCCCCACAGCTCGATTTGGTTCGATCTCAACGAAGGAAGAAGCTCGACGAAGGAATAGCGCGTCTCGTCACCTCGAACGTCTCAACGGGCAGACCAACGGCTACTACGCGAGAAGTTCGGAGCTGCCACACTCCACGTTCAACTAACCGCCCCGATAATTGCGGACTCAACTCAGGACCGTTGGTGACGGCGCAGAAACCCTAGGGCTACCAAGACCCCTATAAATAACCTCCCAAATTTCTTTAAAGGGGGGGGGGGGGGGAACTTCAATTTCATTACTTTAAGAACATTTTGTATCACCTCATCGCAATACATTCCTTTCTTTACTCTTAAGCATTCGACGACTAGCTAGCAAAAAAATCAGCAACACTTCTTGTATTTCTATTCTTGTTATTATCGTTGTTCGTATTTTCCTGTAAAGTTATCCGTAGTTCTCGGGGCTCCGATTCTTGTCGAAATTGAACCTCAACAATTTGGCGCCCACCGTGGGGCCTCGAGAACGACTCTCGCTTTCTTTTTTGAAGGAATGGCGGACGATCCAGCTAACACTCGCGTGGAAGGCGTCAATGATCAAGGGACTGCTCCGGTCGAAGGACAAGGCAGGGGATCTAACCCCGGAGCAGGTCGAGGGACTCTGGCGGGAGCAGGCCGAGGGGTCCCAGTAGTATCAGGACGAGGGCGAGCCGCCACGGCTGGTGGCGAGGCTCCGCGCACATCCATCCCGGCCGGGACGGTGAGCGAACTGATGAAAGAATTCAACGCTACTCCACTCGGAGACCTAGCATTCTTGCCGCCGCCACCCTCTGTACTTCAGAGTCCCGACATTTCGAGGCTAGTGACGCAGGTGCAAAGGGCGCAGGGCGCATTGGAAGAGATGGCGAGGAGGTATGAACTCCTCGAAAGGGAAGATCGGAGGTTGCAGTTGCAGAATAACAACAAACATTCGATTGTCGAAGAGCCACGAAGTGCGGAGAGGAACATTGAAAACACCACGAGAAATCTGGAATCGGATTTTAATCGTACTGAAACACCCACCGAGAGAACTCCGGAAGATCCTCCGGCACTCAGAAATCAGACTGGACAAATGAGTCGATCAGAATTGCAAGCCATTCAGCAGATCGAGCGTAGATTCGAGCAAAGATTCGGCCACCTTGAATCACTATTATCCAGAATCCCAGGGCTCCCAGCGCCGGAGAAGACTATACCAAGAGAGAGCTATGCTGAGTTGCTCTTTTTGCTGGATATCGCCGGGGCCGAACTCCCTGCCAGGTTCGCCCCACCTAGTTTCGTCCTCTACGACGGAACTTCCGATCCAGAAAACCATATAGCCATCTACCGGCAGAAGATGCTGGCATTAGCAATTCCGGACGCCTTAATGGAGGCGTGCATGTGCAAAAGTTTCGGATCGAGCCTGACCGGTCCTGCTCTCCAATGGTTTATAAACTTACCTCGAAGCTCGATATCCACTTTTGCCGAACTACACCAGTTGTTCCTGCGATATTACTCATGCAGCAGACGCCTGGACAAGCATCCAAATGATCTGTACGCCGTGATCCAGAGACCAGGGGAACCTTTGAGGGCGTATCTCTCAAGATTCAATAAGGAACTGGTCGCAGTGCCCAACTGCCCGAACAGCACTGCCGTGCGAGCTTTCACGAAGGGCCTCGATGTAGATTCCGATCTATATCGCGAGCTCTCCATCTATCCTTGCCAAACGATGGACGACGCTCTGAGCCGCGCGTGGGCTCTGATCAAGTGGGAGGAGGACGAGCCTTATCGACGGGCGCGTCGAAACAGCGGGAGGCCGAACACCCGAGAGGAGGGCCGCAGAGAGCAGAGAGACAGGCGCCCTCCGAGGCCGCATCCATATAGCAAGCCGCCCCAGATTAATCATCTGGGGCCATACATTCCGGAGTACACGCTCTCCATCGCACCAGCAGATCTGGTTCAAAATGTACTCCGAAGGATGCCCGAGAAGGTAAAGTGGCCCCCGAGGATGAAGGCCGACCCGGCCGCGCGCGACACTCAGAAATTCTGTGAATTTCACAACGATCATGGCCACACCACCGCGGATTGTCGTGCCCTATGCCTCGAGGTGGTGGAACTCCTCAAGAAGGGGTATTTGGCAGAATACTTGTCAGACCGGGGAAAGAAGACCTGGACCCAGGATAAGCGCATGGGAGAGTCGGATCCCGAGAAAGCGGGTGCCTCGAAGCCACCGGTTCCGGTACGGACCATAAATTTTATAATCGGGGGATCAGAAATCAGCGGAGTCACTAAGTCTGCAGCAAAGCGAGCCAGAAGACTGACTAGAGACAAGGCTATGGCTCCGCGACGGAACCCGGGCCATCATCCAATCGAATTCACAAGCGAGGATGTACCAGGGCTAAGTCACCCCCATGACGACGCCTTGGTGATATCACTACTCATATCGAACTGTCTCGTGAAAAGGATCCTGGTCGATAATGGGAGTTCGGCGAACATCCTATTCATGAACGCACTTAAAGAAATGAAGATTCCAGAAGAAAAGATTGTTCGATCTCAGACCCCACTAATTGGTTTCAATGGCGGCGTCCAAATGACAATTGGGACGGTGGTCCTCCCGACGTACTGCGGAGGAATGCACTTCAACGTATCTTTTATGGTCGTCGACGCTCCTAGCGCCTATAACGCTCTATTAGGGCGACCTTGGTTGCACCAACTGAAAGCCGTCCCTTCTACTTTCCATCAAGTAGTCAAGTTCCCCACGGCCGGGGGAGTTTGCACGATCCGAGGGGAACAAAATGCCGCCAAGGAATGCTACTACGCGAGCTTCAAGGCGGTATGCGCTCAACAGCACTTCTCCAGAAGTGAGCCACTGCCACCCGCAGGAGAGTAGGAAGAAACAGAAGAGATCGAACTTGACTCGGCTAACCCAGCTAAGAAAACAAATATCGGGGTAGGCTTGGAGCCCGAGGTTAGGAGTCAGCTAATCGATTTTCTCAGTAAGGAGAAAGACGTGTTTGCGTGGTCGCACAGAGACATGATTGGCATCGACCCCGGCGTGATGACGCACAAGCTGCAGGTTGACTCGAACCATAGGCCTGTACAGCAGAGGAGAAGAAAGTTCTCCGCAGAAAAGAATGAAGCAATCAACGAGGAAGTGCAGAAACTACTGGACACAGGGTCCGTGCGCGATGTGAAATACCCAACATGGCTTGCCAACGTGGTAGTAGTAAAAAAGAAGAACGGGAAGAACCGGGTATGTGTAGATTACACAGACCTAAACAAGGCTTGCCCGAAAGATCCGTACCCGTTGCCCCACATCGATTGCATCGTCGATGCTACCTCAGGGCACGAGCTACTAAGTTTCATGGATGCATTTTCGGGGTATAAATCATGCACCCTGAGGACCAAGAGAAAATGGCATTCATGACAAGTAAGGGAATCTACTGCTACAAGGTCATGCCTTTCGGACTTAAGAATGCGGGATCGACGTATCAGAGACTCGTGAACAAGATGTTCGAACCACTCATTGGAAAGACGATGGAAGTTTACATAGATGATATGCTCGTGAAATCAAAGTCCGCAGGCGACCACGTCGGTCACCTGCGTCAAGCGTTCGAGATCCTCAACAAATACAGAATGAAGCTGAACCCCGCAAAGTGCACATTCGGAGTAGCCTCGGGTAAATTCTTGGGGCATGTAGTCACCATGCGAGGGATAGAAGCAGACCCCACTCAAATTCGGGCAGTTAGAGGGATAGAACACCCAAAGAATCCAAAGGAAGTCCAAAAGCTTACAGGTCGGCTGGCGGCGCTCAGCCGTTTTATTTCCAGATACTCGGACAGAACGCATGAATTCTTCCAAGTTCTTCGAAAGGGAAAGAAGTTCGAGTGGACAGAAGAGTGTGCGAGGGCACTAGAACAACTAAAAGATTACCTCGCCAGTCCGCCGCTCCTAACGAAACCAGAAAAAGCAGAAACCTTGCTGCTCTACTTGTCTGTATCGGAGCACGCACTCGGAGCAGTCCTCGTAAAGGAAGTCGCTGGAAAGCAACGACTGGTTCACTATGCGAGCAAGCCATTGCTCGACCCCGAAACGAGGTACACGGCGCTTGAAAAATTAGCACTGGCATTAGTGACAGCGTCACGCAAGGTAAGACCGTATTTCGAGTCTCACCCGATTAAAGTAGTTTCATCCTACCCATTGTGGACCGTATTCTCGAAGCCAAGTCTGTCAGGGCGGTTACTAAAATGGGCAGTGGAAATCGGGGCATACGGCCTTGAGTTCGAGTCGCGAACTACGATCAAATCGCAAGTGCTGGCTGATTTTATCGCCGAATTCACTGGCAGCCTTTAGGCTGATGCAGAAAAGGAGATAGCGAGCCTGGAAGTCATAGAAGCGGCCGCAGAGCCATGGATCCTGCAAGTAGATGGATCAAATAACATTCACGGGAACGGAGCGGGGATAAGGCTCCGTAGCCCGATGGGGGAAATATTTGAGAGAGCAATCCGCCTGCACTTTGAGGCCACAAACAACGAGGTGGAATACGAGGCACTGATACGAGGCCTGCAACTGGCCAAAGAACTGGGAGCTCGCTGCCTACAGGTGCTGGGGGACTCGCAACTAGTGGTCATGCAGGTGGAAGACCACTTCCAGGTTAAAGAGCCCAGGTTACAAAAATACTACGACCTGGACCGAAAGATGAGGGAAGAATTTGAAGATTGTGAAGTAAAACACATAGCCCAAGAGGAAAACGTCGAGGCGGATGCATTAGCAAATCTAGCCTCCTCTAAGCAAGTGAAGCAGAGCAGACCTATCATAATATCCTGGGCCGAAGAACCAGCCGCGCCAGAAATTGAAATTATGGACCTAACAATTGGAGAGTCGTGGATAGAGCCGATACTAAAGTATCTCGAGTCAGGAACCCTACCCGAAGATCGAACAGAGGCGGTACGATTGACCAGGCTAGCGGCTAAATATACAACTCATGGCGGAAACGTGTACCGAAGGTCGATCGAAGGACCACTTCTCAAGTGCCTCGAACCTGCAGTCGGGCAGGCGATCCTCATGGAGATCCACGAAGGAGATTGCGGAAGCCACCAAGGGGCTAGACTGTTAGCACACAAAGTCATCTCGGCCGGTTTTTACTGGCCGACGTTGCGGAAAGACGCCAAGGACTACGTTCGGAGTTGCAAAGCGTGTCAGAGGTTCGAAGTGACAAATCAAAGCCATGCAGAACCACTCCACGCCACGGTCGCAACGTGGCCCTTCATGGCTTGGGGGATGGATATAGTAGGAAAGTTGCCGAAAGGGGTCGGACAGAAGGAGTAAATCCTAGTAGCCACTAACTACTTCACCAAGTGGGTCGAGGCGGAAGCATTCGCCAATGTGAGAGAGCAGGAAGTAATTAAGTTCTTGTGGACCCACATCCTTTGCAGATTCGGGATACCAAAGGAGATCAGAACGGATAACAGTACGCAATTCACAGGACGAAAAGTACAAGAATTCTGCGACCAATACAATATCAAGCTGGTATTCTCGACGCCAAGGTACCCGGAAGCTAATGGGCAAGCCGAGTCGACAAATAAAACTATCATGGCTACAATGAAGAAAAGACTCGAAGCACACAAGGCGAAGTGGGTGGATGAATTACCTGGTGTCCTATGGGCTTATCGAACCACTCCAAGAACATCAACAGGAAGCTCCCCCTTCGCCCTAGCCTACGGCGAAGAGGCTGTTATACCAGCAAAAATTCGAGGCGGCAGTTTACGTGTGGAAGCTTGTCAAGAAGGAGAGAACTACGAAAAGTTGCTCAAAGATCTGGAGCTGATCGACGAAAAGAGAGACCAAGCACTATTTAGCATGGCTCAAAGGAGAAAGCAGGTCGAGAGATTTTTCAACAAGAAAGTTCGCATGCGGACCTTCAAGGAAGGAGACTGGGTACTAAGGAGGGTCTTCCAGAACACCAAAGATAAGAGTCAAGGAAAGCTTGCACCCACATGGGAGGGCCTTTACAAAGTTACCAGGGTTGTGGGACGAGGAGCATACCACCTAGAGGACCACGACGGAAGGGAGATCGGGAACAACTGGAATATCAAGCACCTTAAGAAATATTACTTCTAAGAGGAACGAGGTCGACAAAGCTCGACCTCACAGATACGCCTTTATAACCCTACTTCGTTCTTATTACCCATTTTTTATCCAAATCGATTACTGACTTGAGCGTCGGACCAACCTCTCACGATTCCTTTTTCGCAGAAAAACTAAGAAAAGCAAGCGAACCACCAACACAATGAGGAATCGAACTCAAACTAGATAAATGCGCTCTATCTTATTTCAATTTGTTTCTACTTTTATTTTTGATCAAGTCACTAACTTAAGCATCGGAGGGGCGATGCTTCGACATCGCCCACCCCGACCACTATTAGTTTGAACAGGCACACAAAAATGAGATTGCAGGAGGGAACATCAAAGCATTTGAAGTGCGAAAATAGTAAATCATTCACAATGCTGAAAGTAAAACGTCTTGCAGGAAGAGTAAATTGTTCAAAATAGGAAAACTAAAAGAATTCAAGACATTCAGGCGGCAGCGGAGTCGTCGGGAGTCGAGCCAGGTCCCTGGTTCGAAGTATGATCAGGCGTCGGCCCGGGCTGCTCCTTAGAACCGTTCCCCCCTGAGAAGAATCTTCGAGCAGCTTCTGATCTTGCTCGACGTGTTGCTGCTCGGACTCCTTCTCTTGCTCTTGCTTCTCCTCCTCCTCCGGCTCCGGCTCTGGCTCATCCAGCATGGCAAGGTCTAGGTCCGGGAACTTCCGGGAAATTCTTTCCCGGACCTCACTTTTGATCTGCTCGAAGAGAGTCTACAAGAGGGTTAGACGAGTCAAAGAGTTCATACCAACACAAACCCGATAGAAGGCGTACCTCGTATGTCTCGGCGAAGAGTGGGGAGGTGATGAGGGTCTCGAAGTCCAGCCCATCGCCCGTGTGCATGAGGGCGATCCACTCCTCGTACTTCGCCACCTCGGCAGCATAACTCTCCCGTTGAGTCTTCAGCCGAGAGTCGAGTGAAAGAAGCTGATCGTTCCTCGCCTTGAGATCCGCAGCTAGCTTCTCCGCATCAGCCCGAGCCACAGAGGCCACCCGACGTAGATCGTCGAGTTCAGCCTGAGTGGCCTCCACTTCTTTCCTCGCGGCCTCAGCCCGACCTTCTGCCGCAGCCACCCGATCCTCCGCCAGATTGAGCTTGTCATTCAGAGAGTCCACATACTTCCTCAAGGAGTCCCGCTCCTTGCGAAGGTCGAGGATCTCCCCGACGCATTTGTCGCCAAATATGTCGAGCTCGCGGCGGATTGCGTCGAGCTCCACCTGGGCCTGCCAGATAAAACAGAGATCAGGAAGCATTCACATACGACAAAGGAAAGTGTGCGGGGCAGTATTTGAATCTGAAGCTGAAGCAGCTGGTACCGCGCCAGCCGCGCCTGGGCAGTCCCGGCCTGGTCCACGCCCGAAGGGTTCGTCAGGACCTGCCGAGCGCGGACCAGGAAAGAGTCCATCACCGGGTCCGGGGGACTGGCCGTAGGGACCACGGTTCTATCAAGGTTCTCATGCCTCGACCCATGGTCCCCAGAACGATGGCGGCCACGGCGGTCGGAATCCTCCGACCTTCTCTCCTTCCACCTTTCCCGATCTTCGGGCCTCGACGGAACCTCCTGACGGAAGGTCTCAATCAGCACCACCTCCTGGGGCCTGAAGGGCGGTGGAGGTGGAAGCGGTGGAGGCGGTAGCTTCTCAACCTCCACGCGCTTCGGTGGATTCGGAGGTCGGCGATGGGATTCCTCCTCCTCCCTTGTCCTCTTCTTGTCCCTGAGGGCGACGGCGACTTGGTCCGCGAGGACCTGAGGACGGCGGCGCGTCATTTCAGTCGGCAAGGCGTAGAGCTCACCCTTCCCATTGAGGTATGTGGTCGAAGTAACGTAGCGCCCGTTCTGAACAACGGGCCACTCCCTATCACCTACCGTGATATCGTAAGCTCGGTCAATCCTGGCCTGCTCCTCCGGGGTAAGCTCCGGGCAGGGATGATCTACAAGATAGAATAATATCGATCAGTTAAGGTCGAAAAGAACAAAACCAGTTCGCAGGGCACCAGGAACCCATGGATAGGGACACCGTCGTGTCGAATGAACTCGGGATGCGCCTCGTTCATCTTGAGGTAGAAGAAGCTCGTCCACCAGCCAGGGGAGTTCGACGGAGGCTTCTTGATCAAAGTTGAGTACCCGGTGGACCACCGGATAAAGTAATAATAGTGCTTGTCCGCACACTGGTTGAAGCGGTACATATAGTGCCACTCTCTAACCGTATGGCACCCTAACCCTAGGTCCATCCACATCAGAAAAACCCCAACCAAGTGGCACCAGCAATTCGGCGCCAGCTGAAAGGGAGAGAGGTTGTAGGAAGCAAGGACTTCAGAAAAAAAGGGGTGCTCAGGCAGACCGACCCCGTTCTCCATTACCGCCGTGTAGAAAGCTACGTGGCCCGGGGGGGTCGAAGCAGCGGTTCGATCAACGCGAAATGCAGAACCACACTTCTTTAACCGGGACAGTATCGGCGAGGGCCCATAATGCCTCCCTAGTAACCGTGGATACTGCACCTAGCACCCGGTGCGCACGCCAATCCTCCGGGAGAACATAGTCTCCCGCCAGCTCAGGTTCCGTCGTCTCCATCTCTTCGTCTTCGGCTTCGTTCGCCCGGCCAGACCCGCCGGCCTCTCTGCCAGTAACAGCCCGCTCAAGCCGACCGAACGTCTCGGCCAGAACCCTATTATCTTCAGAATCGGAATCCGGACTCAGCGCGGCGTGGCTCGCGCTTGGACCAGCCTGCTCAGGCCCCTGGAATAGCAGACTCCAGTCCGGGTCTCGGGCATTCGGAACCCTAGGCGGTGAGGGTGTGAAAGGGGGTGCCGAACCCTCGCGACCAATGGGCTCAGAACTCATCTTAAAAACTAACACTTCGGTTAAACAAACCTAAAAAGAAAATGGAAAGGGGAGGTGCGAGCCCCGATCAGCCCAAACACCCCACCGAAACCAAACCCCATGGCGGAGTAACAAATCGAAAGAACCAGAGGAGGAAAAGAAATTCGCCAAAAAGAGAAAAATCAGTGAGAGATCTACCTGAGGTGCGAAAGTCGCTTGCAAAAACACGATCGCGATAGAATTCTTGATCACCGGAAGTCGAAAACTGCCTTGCCGGAAATTGCACTAGTCGAGAGAAAGATGGAAGAAAATTTTGGGAAAAGTGAGGGACGCGAATCCCAAACGGCGGTTATTAACTTGGAGCGCCCTTCCAACTTCTCCAAAACCGCCCCCGGCTTTTACGGAAATTACGTAACTGCCACTGGCTTTTGCCGCTCAAATTTTGAAAGTCATTACAGGCAGCTCGCCAAGAACAGTCCGACAAAAGCAGTTCCCCGAGAACATTTTTTATTTAAAGCTGTCCGAATGATGTCGTGCTACGAGAAAAATTATTTGCCCTGGGAACGCATACCCAGGTACATACCAAAAGACCCCTTAACCATGAGTACAACTCACTAGGGGCTCACCAGGTGGCTAGAAAAACTAATAGGGCAGAACCTGAACTGCCACGAATAGACGCCGCGAATTCGGGCCCGCGGCGATGGCACCCGTAACAGCTTTCTGGGGCTGCACGGGTCAGGACCCCCACAGAGAAACCGGTCCTTTGAGCCGAGAGGTGCTTAAAAAAAGCACCCAAATAATGCCGGACTACCCCAAAGTAGTCCGAAGAGCCACAACCTGGGAAATATATCAGCATACCGGACCATTAATTTTTGACTTAACCAAACCGCTATGAAGCACCTCGCTTAAGTCAAAAGGGGCTATTGTTGGAGGTCCGGGCTCGATCCAACCCGACCAAAGTGTTGGATTGGGCTTAAACCATGGGCCGGACCCGTTACCATCCCGAACACAGGGAGAGTACCCGGCTCGAGCTGGGCAGAGTCAAGTATTGAGCGGTTCGAACGTCAGAAGCAGTTCGCACAGCACCAAAAGGAGTCCGAGTCCGCTTCCCCACAGCTCGATTTGGTTCGATCTCAACGAAGGAAGAAGCTCGACGAAGGAATAGCGCGTCTCGTCTCCTCGAACGTCTCAACGGGCAGACCAACGGCTACTACGCGAGAAGTTCGGAGCTGCCACACTCCACGTTCAACTAACTGCCCCGATAATTGCGGACTCAACTCAGGATCGTTGGTGACGGCGCAGAAACCCTAGGGTTACCAAGACCCCTATAAATAACCTCCCAAATTTCTTTAAAGGGGGGGGGGGGAACTTCAATTTCATTACTTTAAGAACATTTTGTATCACCTCATCGCAATACATTCCTTTCTTTACTCTTAAGCATTCGACGACTAGCTAGCAAAAAAATCAGCAACACTTCTTGTATTTCTATTCTTGTTATTATCGTTGTTCGTATTTTCCTGTAAAGTTATCCGTAGTTCTCGGGGCTCCGATTCTTGTCGAAATCGAACCTCAACAATATATATATATATTTATTTAAATTAACATATGTACTACATCATATTATATTTTTTATTTTATGATTTTAATTTTAATTATTAATTTTATTTTAAAAATAAAATTAAATAAAATATTGTGGTTGGATGGTTGAGTGGTTGCTGATAGAGTATGTAAAATTGTTATGGTTGGGTTAGGATGATATTTGATGATTTGGAGGAGAGAGAAATTAATTAAATAATGAAGTGGTTGGCGATAGAGATAGTCTAAGAAGAATCTGGTCGGTGAGTTCCCACACAAACACAAACTTGAAGAGAAAATGAATAGTTTCTCTATTTCATGTCCCATCAAAATATAATTGTTAGTTTTTGTTTCTGCATAAGATTCTGATGTGGAGGGAGCTAACGAACGACTTGTAAGACGAAGAAGGATGGGTGCAGTGGGGGAGATCAACGGAGAGCCTTGTTTCTCAATTCGAACACACATAGAGAAAGGGGTTATGGATTGATTCTGGTGCAGAGTGTGCGGTGAAGTTCTGGGACAAGTTCATGAAAAAAGATGAAGCAGGTGAAATATGATGATAGAGTTAGAATTTTAAGAGATTTCTTCAAATTTGTGAGGGATAATTCTCTCAAAGTTGAGACTTTGTGCACTTTTCAACTCATTCAGACCGAACCCTCTACTGTCCAAGTCCTCATTCGTAAATAGATCTCAAGTTTGGCATCATCAGTTTTGTTTTTTTTTTTTTTTTTGTAGTTGAACTCTCTCTCCCAAAAAGAAACTATGTGGGAGAGCTTTTTTATCCTCGCTAGGCTGAGCATTTCGAGGCAGATCGAAAGAGTTTTTTGTGCTGATTATGATATTTCATTAAACTACCATATTTTCATTACAGAGAGAGATGAAGTACTGAAAGTGACGAAGCTTTTATCATTCATTCATTAAAATTAAGAATGGGAACCAGAAACAAAACCCTTACTTTAATATTTTCAAAAACACAGATCTAAAATAAGAACATGCATCAGCGCAGTTAAAAGACAGAGAGATCTAAAATATGGGTTTTGTTTCATATTCTCACATATTCTTGAAAATGTGAGTGATGGCTTCCTTGAGGGTGGCCTTCCGATTTTCTTCGAAGTTCCACAGCTCCGGAACCACGTAACATCCACTCGGGTTGTACGCTTGCCTTTCCAGCAACGCAGTTGCAACGCCTTCATACACTTCACCACCCCACACTTGCTTTAGCTCCACTAGCAATCCATCATCCTCCTTCACCATCGTCTGCATGATCAACATATTATGTGGTATTAAGATGTTAGTTGCAGATGGAAGTAGTTTCAACTTCAAGCAAGCTACCTGAGAATTCCCATCTGTATCTTCAACAACATGTAATGGGAGCCAAGCAGGATCTTTCAGCTTTTCCTGCCATAAGGAGCGAAGCTCGACAGCCATGACATCTGCATCTTCTTCAGCTGAGCATCTCTCCCTGCATGCATTCTTGAAGGTTTTCACGTCGATTTCGCCCATTCTTTTGATCCCAACTGTATTAACACGGCTGCTGCTTGGCATATTGCTTAGAAACTGAAACTCAAAACAGGAATCAGATGAGTTAAATATACGAGAATTTAAAGGCAATGCACAATTTAATATGATACCATAATTAGTTCCTTGCGAGCCTCTTGCAGTTCTTGATTGCTTTCGCGCTCTTTAGCGAGCAATTGCCGGTTAAGTTCATCGATATCATCAGACAGGAGCTCATACATCTGGTTCATCTTCTGCTGCACAGCTTCATCGTCATCACCTAGTACCATGTGTTTCATCGCCTCCAGCTTTTCTTTAAGTTGTTCAAATTCCATTTCCAGTTTTTGCTTCTCGCCTAACTTTCTTTCTAGCTCAACAACTTTTTGCAGAGCTTCTTCCTTCTGTCTCTGCAAATGGTTATAACCAATAAGAAGCAGTAGAAGAAAGGATAATATGCCCAATGAGGAAGAGCAGAGAGCTAAGATATGAAGGGGTCATACTTTTAGTTCTTCAACCTGCAGCCTCATCAGTTCATCTTCATCACCTCTTCTTTGTTCCTTGGAAGCCATTTGAAGCGCTATAATTCGGATGTCATTCTACATCTATATATATATATATATATATTTATATCATTCCTCAAGCAACAATCATATCAGAAATATTTTGGTTAAAAATATTTCCAACTACCTACTTACTCATACTACTAATCTAGACCTGCTACTCTAGCTAGGTTATATTCCCAAAAAAATTTGAAATTCAAATTCATAAATTATGTAGCCATTTTTTAATGTATAAATATGTTGATTTCGCTTAGTCATTAAGACTTAAAATAACAGAACTTTGATACCCAACCCCAACGATCACATCAACAAAATAAAGAATAAAAAATTGTAAAAAAGAGAAATTTGAGTAAATTAGAGGCCGACCATGATCCAAGAGAGACCACAATGGTCTGTGGGTTCCACATATACCTTTTTGGAATTCTTTATTGATTGATGAATAGTAATATGACATTTATTAATATTTAATTGATCTATAATTTTTTTATAAATACAATAATTAAATTGATATATCTTTTATAGAAAAACATAAAAATAAATAATAAATACACCAAAATTCATAATTTTTTATTCTCTACAAATAGAGCCTAATTTTGATATATATATATTTATTTTTAAATTGACTTATATATATATATATACTAAGTTATTTTGTTTGAATATTTTTATATTATTTTAGTTTGTAATATTTCTGATAATATTTAGTTATATTTAATTATTCACTTTAATTAAATTAAATTATAAATAATATTTTTAAAAAAAAATATATTATTCTCTAATTATATTATTTTGTAGCAATGAGATTATTATTATTTTCTTTAAGGATATATATTATTTTCTACCAAAACTTAAAGAGTATTATATATACTATTCTTTAAAATATATTTTTGTGTGTATTATTATTAATTTTCATATCTTCTCATATTTAAAATGCAATGTTTGTAGTTATAAAATATTTGTTAAGTTTTGATAAGGTATGTTTTTTATATAATCCATGTTAATTTTATTTTAATAATCGCTTTATAAGTTATATATATTTTAAATTAATTGTTTTATTTTTATTTAAAAAAATTAAATAAATTTCAATAAAATAATTATAATTATATATATATATATATATATATTGTACGGTTGGGTGGTTGAGTGGTCATTGATAAACTTGACAAAATATTGTGGTTGGGTTGGAGTGATGTGGAAGTGAGAGAAACTAATAAAATATAATAAATGTTGGGTGGTTGGGTGGTTGGGCTAGTAGAGACTAGAAATTTCATGACATAAATAGTTTTTTGCTATTGCTAAAAACTAGAGAAGTTGAAATTTAGATAAAGACTAAGAACAAAAACTTTAATTTGGGTAAATTATATAATTTAGTTTGAAGTGACAATAGCATTGATTAAGGTGTTAATTAAGAATAGGAAGTGAAAAATATGAATGAGAGAAAAAGAGTTGCTTGCAATAGCATCTTTAACTACAATATCAATTTACAAATTTCCAAATGCAAAAATATTTTGATCTACATTTTTTAATCCGATAAATATATATTTTTAAAAGTGTATTTTGCCAATCAACAAATAAAATTAATTCAGACGGTTTTCTTTTAATCGTCTCTTTTTCAAATGCAATCAATATTAAAAATCAATTATTATTTTAAAATTTTAATAAGAGAACTTTTTTCTGTGGTAAGTTGGTAACTGGAAAGAACTATATCTCTTTCCTTTTTTACCCTTTTTCACTTTTTGTGATATAAATGCTTTTACAATTGGAATGTAATTCTACTAATGAAAATTTTATTTATATTTATTAATATTTGGAGCATTTTCATGTGTAATTAATTCTCTGTTTTGTTCTTTTGTTTTACTTAATTTAGTAATATAGTTTGTAAAGTTTTGGACCTTATAGGCCATCTCGAAGCCCAAAATCCTAAACAATAATTTTCGGTTAACTCTCCTTATTTTTTAGTTAAGTTTTTAGTTTTGTACTATTCATCTTTAATTATCAACTAGCATTTCTTCCGTGCGTTGCACAAAATTATTAGATTTGCATATTATTAATAAATTATAAATATATCAAAGATTTTATTTTAATAAACCAAT
Organism: Plectranthus barbatus; assembly: GCA_026898455.1. NCBI lineage: Eukaryota > Viridiplantae > Streptophyta > Magnoliopsida > Lamiales > Lamiaceae > Plectranthus > Plectranthus barbatus. The sequence continues at coordinate 185,418 of JAPKLW010000642.1, read as the reverse complement.
GTATGTCACGTATAACTATAAATATTATATATATATATATAATATTTATCTGTTTGATAGATATGACCTTGTGTCCTATGAAATTAGTTTCATTTTCATTTTTATTTGTCTCATATGATAGCCCCATTACCAAAAGGGAAAAGTAATCCACTCAAACTAATAAATTATTAATTTCATTTATCACTATTTCCTTGGTTATTGTGCCAAAACTAAATGGGACGAATGGTGTATACGTTTGAAATCACCATGACGTACCCACGAACCCTTTTAAAAAAAAAAGAAATTAAAAAGTTATAACTTAAATTCAATAAAAAAATCAAATTGGTGTTCCCACGTTTTATATTTCTTTAACATATAAATAATACTAATTTAAGTCACATAAAAGTCAAACTAATATACTCACGATTTATATATTATAGCATAAAATTAAAAAAATTAAATTCAATAAAATAGAAAAAATCGAACTAATGTACCAACATTTAAAAGTTAACCATTTGAGTTCTTTTAGTAATTTAAATTTAAATTATATAATAACATGCTATAATTTTATACATAAATTTCTATATTATATATACAATTACATTGGTGAGTTGATTATTGTTCATTATAGTACATATTATATAAAATTCACTATGTTTGAATTATAAAAAATAATTAATTTGCACCGGATATAAAAATTAATATATAATTTTTATAAAATCAATATATAAATTATCTTATAAATAATAAATCTAATGATGTAATATTAATCTATCTTATCAATTTATTGATATTATCAAATATTACTATCTTATTATGTTTGAGAATTTTAATTCACAATAATTTTGCTGGTAATTATCATTCAATTTTGTATGTTATTATATAAATTTATTTATAGCCTGATTACCAAAATTATATAAATTATCAAATTATAAACTGTTGAAAAAAAATTATATTGCTGATAATAAATGGAGATAGTTGTTTTTTTATTATAGAATATATAAATTGAAAATAATATTGTCTATCTATAATATATGTGAAAATAGATTATTATGATTAATATTAAATGATAATTATTTAATTAATCATGATGTATTTACATAAAATAAAATAATTACTTTTTTGATGGAATAATCGTTCCCGCCATTTTATTTTCTAACCACATCTTTGCTTTAGTATATTTATAGATTACATATTTTCTCCCAGTAATATAATATTTCATTTATTTCTTTCTCTATTTATATCATCATCACTAGGGATGGGGAAAAATACCGAAATATTGAAATATCGGACATTTAGTTTGGTAAGGTATCATACCGTACCGAAAATTTTCGGTACGGTAACGGTATGACAATCCAGATATTGAAGGTATACCGGTACATACCGTACCGAAAATATAATAATATTTTTTATTTTTATTATTATTTTAAAATAATAACTTAAAAATAAAATCATATAAATTAAGAATGAAATCATATCTTCTCTTCTCACCTAACAATATTAGTAATATAAACATATTTCTTAATTAAATATCAACAGAAAAAATCATAAAAATCAAAATGTATCAAAAGAAATTTGTATGTTAACGGTATATTGATGAAAGAATGATAAGATAAATGGTATATGAATTATTTAATGCCAAAATCATATTGAAATCATTTCAATAATTCAATTTGCGAAGTAATAGTATATAAATTATCTCATACCGAAGCCATACCGACTTATACCGAAAATTTGGTATATCGAACTAAGGTATACCGAAAACTTCGGTACGATAACGGTTTGAGTTTTCCTCATACCGTAAATTTAGGTAAGGTATAAGGTATGGAGAAAAATATTCGGTATACCATACCGAACCATCTCTAATCATCACTATAAATTTAAAATGTTATAATAGAGTAAAAACATACAAATAATTATACAAATTTCAAATTGAAAACTAAAGCAAAATAAATAACATAAGATATATTAAAATTATTTTATTATGAAATTTTATGGAAAGTATTTTCAATTAGGATTTTTTGTCGTACATTTTTATTTTGTCAATAAAATCTATGCCACAACTTACAATAAAATTCACTAATGAAATAAGATGTGAGATAAAAAAAAATGTTGGTCCCGAAATCAGAGTAATATGTATTGCAACGGAAGTAAGTTTATATTGCACGTGTTCTCCGAAACTAACTAAAACTCAGTTTCGGGTTAATGAAAGTAAGTTTGAGCTAAAAAACGATTTAAGTAAGTTTTAGAGCATACACTTCAATACTTTGTAAAGTATTCAAGGTTTGAAAGTAAGTTTGAGAAACATAGGAATGTTGAAACTTAAAAAAAGCAAATAAATGACTCAAGATATTATAGTGGTTCGGACTAAAAATCCTACGTCCACTCTTCCGAACTTAATCGATAATCTACTAAGTTTCAGGTTAAAGTCTCCTAACGATCTATGATCAGCCCATCGAAAACCTCTGTCATCCAGTTTGCTGACGTCTATTCGCCTAGAAACTCCTTGCAACCTGGTACTTCTTCATGTTGAAAAAGGACGCACCCCGCAGCCTTCTCCCTGGTTGGTTGGATGTTTCCTCGTTCTTCCCAGAACTAAGTTTGGTGGCTAGACGTCCGTGAGAATCAGATTCTCATAATAGGAACTAACTGCTATGAATATAACTTTAGGAAAGTTATGTTCACCAAAGTATAGCTTCAGCTTTAAGCTTTAGCATCGTGCTTTGTGCCACATAGAACGAAATGATTAACTTGAGTTGGAAACTCAAGTCTCGTGTTAAGCACATGGAATATGAGAGAGCTTTGAGTAGAAAAATTGACAGAGTGTCGACTTAGCTTTTCACGTGATTCTTGTGTGTTCTTCATTCGAGATATTAAATTATTTATAGGCAGCATTGGTCGACACTTTGAATTCTATCCGTTAGATGCATAACTAAGTCGTTAGAGACATGGATTGAAGCATACAATCACAACCATTCTTCATAGGTCTACCTTGCTCTGCTCTACTATGAAAAGTTGTACTTGCATCGTACTTTCTACCTGCTGTTGTCACACTAAGTTTTAGTCCGAGTAATCTAAGTATGAGACTTCATCGTACTGACTTTTACTTAGCATTTATTCGCCTTTAAATCTGACTTCGATTCACCTTGTGTTCCTCGTGCTTTTGAAGTAAAGGTCTCCATACTGACATTCCATAGTCAGTATGGCCACCTCTTATACTGACTTCCCAAAGTTAGTATGGGCCTTGCCCATACATAGTAAAACTAAGTTCCGGTCTTCCTAAGTTTCAAGCACAAACACATCTTCTTTAAATCTCGAGCATCATTTTTGCTCAGTCTTTAGAACCTAAGTTCTAGTCTATTACAACACAAATAATCCTATACATGGATTACATTCAACACTCTAGAGACTTAGTGCTAAAGTAAGTTTTGACATATCAAAACATCAAATTAAGGAGGAACTAAAACTTAGTTCCTAACAAAAATCCTAACTAAAAATACTTGAGATAATTTCCTGAAAAAATATAAAATTGGGATTAAAACCCTAACTAAAGTCGTTTTCCAATCGTTGTTCGCGCCGTTCGTGTTGCAATTATATACTGAAAGCATATATGATTAAGTGTTTTGTACACTGGTCTTCATATATGTTGCCGCAACAATGCTCGCTGTCTGTTTGCCGTTTGTGTTGGAATTATATACTGAAAGCATATATGATTAAGTGTTTTGTACACTGGTCTTCATATATGTTGCCGCAACAATGCTCGCTGTCTGATGGAACAAACATA